>VDFB02146812.1:0-45128 GCA_007258455.2 Sequoia sempervirens
TTGATCTTCTCGAGGGGACATTGTACCAATGTAATTTTTCTCAATAAGCATCCCAAAAATCAGAAATTTTTAATTTTGATTATGTGTTATTCTTAAAACCAACACAACAAGTACATTGCTTCAAAGAGGGGAAAAATGTAGAGATGCAAAATTAACATTCTACATTTGATCAGGTTCATTCATCAACCGAACTAGATGTCGCATTAGGACCATTCATCAATTAATCAGGTGCACTTTCATCCATTCATTAGGTAATTTCATCTCCTAGGATCATTTATTTAAAATCAAATAAACATTATCATCAACCTTTTAATAAATCAAAATCCATTTAAATCAAATCCTAAATCATATTCCATCATTTTCTAATTCAAATAAATCAAATATCAAAGTCCTAAAAGTCAACTCACCTAATCATCATTAAACCAACATAATCATCATTTATTTAATCTAACCATGATTAAATACTAATCTCACCCACTTGTATTCTCTAGATATCTCCACTTGCACAAATAAATCAATTTTATTGATTTATTAAAAACCCTCATTTTCCCTCAACATGACAAGTCCCTCCAACATTGCATTTATTGTTGTTTTTCTTGTCCCCCTCTCAAAATTTATTGCAAAATTTGAATTCAAATTCTCCTCTCATGGGCACTCTTCCCAAATCTTGCACATACATCAACCAATCACCACTTGACAAGTGTCATCTTCATTGAGGATCTTTAGTCCCACATTCACCATCTTGGCCAATCTCTCATCAAGAAAATCTATAAAAGAAGGCCTTCATTCTCATTCATTCCTTCATTACCTCATCATTCCAAACTTTTATGCAAGGTTACTCTCTTAATTTGAGAACTCATCTTGCTCATCATTCCATTGCATTTACATCATTTGAGCTTTGATCAAGGATTGGGAAAGGGTCACTAGCACATGTGACACCAATCAACTATGGAATAGGTAACTTATGGTTGCTTTCATAATGCTTTTAGTTTCTTTCATCATTTGTTGCATTTTTGAAACATTTGCAAGGTATTTCATAAGGTCATTCTTGAGAAATTTGTAGGCTACTAACCTTGTATGAAGCTTAGTTTTTTGCAGATTTCAAAAGTATGCACCACAGTTTTAATAAATCAATAAATTGATTTATTTGTGCAAGTGGGATTATCTAGAGGATGTGATGGGTAGTTAGGTTAGTTTAATTAGGATTAGGTTAGCTTAATGGTGATTAGGTGATTTTGACCAATTTGACTCAAATATTTGATTTATTTAAATCAAAAGGGATGGAAAATGCATTTGGGATTTAATTAAATAAAAGGCTTGATTTATTTAATTAAAAGGAGGGTGTTGGGATCAAGTTGATTTATTGGATTTAAACTGATGACTTTAGGAGATTGAGAAATAAACTTGATTTATTTGTCGAATGGATGAATATGACCTAGTTGAATGCATTATGCCAATTTTGCGTGTCTACAGGCATGTTTAGTTGCTTAAATCTGTGGTGCAGGCTCTTCCAATATATAGGTGTATGTTCTAGGTGGCTCTGGTTGGCTTTAGGATTTGGATTCCTTGGCTAGAAAATTCGTATGGGATGGTAGTTTTTCTTCTTCTAAGTGGAGCCTTGTGAAGTGGGATATTATGTGTAGCCTGAAGCAATTTGGGGGTCTGGGTCTGCAGCTATAATCTCTTTTCGAGTTGGCATTGGCTACAAAGATTTATTGGAGGTGTTGTTTATAATAGGATCATATCTAGCCCAAGATATTATCTCACAAGTACCTTCAGGGGGTTCCGAACGAGGAGATTCCCCGCTACCATTTGGTAGGGAAAGGTTCTATAATTTGGGGTACTTTTAAGAAAGGGGTTGTGTTGATCAAGGAAGGATTGTTCTAGATATGTAATAAGGGGGTTAAGGCTCTCTTTTGGTTTGATTC
Source organism: Sequoia sempervirens (assembly GCA_007258455.2). Classification (NCBI taxonomy): domain Eukaryota; kingdom Viridiplantae; phylum Streptophyta; class Pinopsida; order Cupressales; family Cupressaceae; genus Sequoia; species Sequoia sempervirens. The sequence goes on from VDFB02146812.1 coordinate 1,929, forward strand.
TTGGGACAATTTTCCCCCCATTTTTCATCATTATCTTAATTTTTTGAATCTTTTCAATGTTTCTTGGGCTGGTTGGCCAAGGGTTATTCATTTTAAGTTTTCTTATCCCTGTGGGTAGACAGAGGTGGCTAGGTGAAAGGATCCTTGCTACTGACATGTTATTGTCTCAGAGGAGGACTATGTTGAACTTCATAATATTTTGCCTAGTAGACAATGCACCTCTCTTTGGGATAAGTATATTCTTGCTTGGAGTTTGGATCCTAAGGGTGCTTTCACTGTGGCTAGTGGGTAACAAGTGTTGATGGCTCATAAGTTTGGAGGGGTGGAGGTTCCTTTGTGGAAAAATATGTGGAATAAGTTCTCTTGGCCAAAGTGTAATTATTTTGTTTGGACTCTAGCTTGGAATAGATGTTTAACATGGAACAATCTTCAAAAGCGAGGATTCTAGGGCCCTTCCATTTGCATTTTGTGTAGTTGTAATGAGGAGGATTCTACCGACTTGTTTTTCCATGTTGTTATTTCTCTATGTTGCTTTGGCACTTTTGGTGGAATGATTGGAAACGTCCTTTTGTTCATGCTTCTCCCCTTGTTGATTTATAGAGAAGTATGGGTAGACCTCGTTCTCAAGCTTCTTTCCTCCAGATTGTTTGGTCCATTGGGCCTACCTTCATTCTTTGGAAAATTTTGCAAGAAAGGAATTGTAGGATTTTTTCATGGGCATAGGCTATTGGTTCAATAGGTTTGGCATAGAATTTTTGGTATGATCTATGAGATGGTGGAAGCTAAATGTGAAGTGGTGTATCATTTGGAAAGGAGTGGTGATGATATTGTGAATAGAACGGGCTTACAGGGTTATACTTCAAGCTTTGCTCTTGCTAGAAGAGGTAGGCAGGCTAAAAAGAAGTTTCAAAAGGTTGGTAGATGACTACCTCCTCTAGTGGATACTTTGAAGATAAATACTAATGGTTCCTCTAGGAGTAATCCTAGGCCTATTGGGATTGGTGGAATTAGACAAGATTGTTTTGGCTTAGTTATTTTCTTCTTCTCCTTTCATAAAGGGAAACATTATAACAACTTTATGGAGGGTTGGTGATTCTCAGGGATTTTGTGTGTGCTTACACTTTGGAATGGCGTAATATTATATGTGAATCAGACTCATAGTTTTTTTATTTTAATTTGTTGAATGAGAGAAACTGGACTGATGTTAAATTGCATCTTTCTCTAGTTGTTCATCAAATTCTATAGATGTTCTCTATGTTGGAGGTGGTGTCTTTCACTCACATCTCACATGAATAGAATAGGGCTGCTAATTGTTTGGCCATGTGGGCTTCAGAGTAGGATGAGTATTGGAAGATCGAGGACTAGGGGTAATTATCCCCTGATTATTGTAATGAAATGGAGAGGGTCCTTTTTGATGAGTTGGTTGATTGAGGTGTTTGTGGTTGTAAGGGCGGTGGTTTTGTTTTGGTTTTGTGTTCATGAGGTTTCTTTTCTTGGGTTCCTACTAGATCACTTAATCTCTTTGTATTGTTTACTTCTTTCTTTCAATAATTTTTTTACCCCTTTTATTTTTATTTTTAAAAACTAATCTTACATTAAATATGAATTGATAAATAAAAAGGATATAGATGATTTTTATCTCTTTCAAACTAATATGATAATTTGCAATCATTATTAATTACTTTATTATAAATGATGATAAAAAAAGAGAAACCATATATGTAGTCAAGGATTTATGAAATGCCTCTACCATTTTTTGCATTGAAGTTTCCTCTTCCTTGATTGTTTGAGGTGGTGTCTTCTTCTTTAACATTTTCTATTCTTTTTGGTCTGATGAGGAAGAACTTCCTATTGTTGAATCCTTTCTTTTTCCTAGAAAATACCCCTTTCCCTTGATAATTTTTAATTCATAGCTCTACCCATGAGATACTCCTATCCACCATTACTGTCGACACCTCATCAATTGAAAAATCTTCTTTCTCCAGCAAATTAATTGGATCTAATTTATTGGTAGCAATACTCTATATATCATATAGGGGATCTGATTTATGACCATCACTAGACAATCCTTCTAGTATATCTTCTCTTGTTTTGAAATCCTTCATTTTAGGAATTTTCAACCTATTATAACTCGTCTCCTACACCTTAAAATAATCTTGCAAGTCATCCCAAATATCTTTAATATTTGGCATTTGGTGCAATTATAGTGATGCATAAAGGTTATTCATCTTTCTCTTGGGATCAAAATTATCCCTCCAAATATATTGTTTCAAGTTTATTGCTAACAATTCATCAATAGATATTTTGGAATCTACAACTAATGGACATGAATAGCAACTGGTTTGAATGGGGTATTTCAAACCTCCTACTTTATGCTTACTAGGAAAAATTAAATTGACATCTATCATTTGTTGTAAATTAAGATAATCCTATCACTACAGTGATTTGGAAGCAAGAATAGGGCTTTGTCATATGTGAAGACTTACATGTATGTAGACTTGAGGAATTGTATGAACCATTGTTCCCATTCATAAACTAGAGCCATGGTTTCCTTTGTTATTCTAAATCCTACATCCTTTGTGATTTGGTTAATAACTAGGTACTTGAATGCATCATTTACCCATTTAAAATGCCTCTTAGCTACTTTGTGCCCTAACTGTGTATAGTACTCCCATATCTTGTTCTCTCCTTGCCCTTCTCCCCTAACCCCTATGATACTCAAACCAAAAAAAATTCAAAGTCTTACAACACAATATATCACATGGGAAGACATGGAAAATTTCTTGGTATCCTTTAGTGTAGTAATCTAATTATGGATGAGATCAGTCACAATTTTTTCCTAGTCCAAGTATACTTCCCCTTTCATGATGATGTTAATGAAGTGGACCATCTAGTTTTCATATGTGCTAGATTCCTCTTTTCCAAAGGATCTTGGCAAGAAAGTGATAATGTATCCTATTCTAGACCAGAAATATGACCTTTTAAATTTTGTACAAATTTTTCCAATGCACTTTCATTTTTCCTTAAACCACTCCTTGTTAAGATAACTTAAATTTCCACTGACATCGTTCTCAAACTCTTTGATTACCAAAGATTTTGTTAATTTTTTTTACCTATTTATAATGAGGAAAATCAAAGATCATTCTGATAATTGTTGGAGAAAGGTTAATCATCTTTGTACACCAAGAATAATAACAATTTTTTTGTATAGGGTTGTAGAGTGTTGCTCCTACTAGGATGAACTTATGGCATTGCACTACCACCAGGAAAGATGTAACATGAGCTACTATTGATCTAGATATTTGTTGGGCCCTTGGGGTGACATCAATTGAGAAAGTGTTTGTCTTAAAGGTATCCATGTCAATATGCCCCAATTTTATATCACTAATCTTCATAACTTGAGATGTGAATTTTGAGACAAAATGGAATCCCTAGAACTTATACTTAATTGTCAAAGGAAGTTTATTAAAATTGGTATTCATAGATTTGGGTTCCATCTATGCCCGCTCAAGACTATATGTTCCAATTAATTCAGACATTTAGGATACCTAAGAGATTATAAAAATAATTTTGTAATAATCCTTGAAAAATAATTGATAAAACTTGGCTTGAAATACAATTTACAGTTATGTCCTAAAAGGATGAAAATAGGCATGCTCTCTCTTTTTGGGAGATGGAACACTAGACCTATTTCAACTTAGTTTCACTCAAGGAAACCCTTGATATCTCAATCCAAAGGATTAATGTATGAAGATGAAGATGGTTATGTGGTATTCACATGAAAATAATGTAAATGGCCATGACTGATTTGTAATAACTTGTAATATTGGAATGGATTGTGATCAATATGGATGCTAAATTTAGTTCAATTGTGAGGGAACTTAATCCATTGATGGAATGTGGATGGAAAATTTTCCATGGCATGGACACATGGGTAGCCAAAAAGGATGTTGTATGGGAGATCAAGGTCTAGGATTTGGAAATTAGTATCAACTTTAGCTAGTCTAACCTAGAAGAGAAGCTTTATAGATCCATTCAATTTATGTTCAACTTCATAATGTGTTTTAGACTCATCAATAGCATCATTATAATATCCTGACTCAAGCTACAAATATTAAGTCCTGATTGACCATCTCCTAAAAAATGTTTGATAGTGGTTTTATGGATGTGGGATTGAAGGTATAGTGGATTGTTAGGAGATGAATTGATTAAAGGCATGGATTTGGTGAAAATTTGGATAGATTTTAGAGATGATAAGAGTCATATCATGGATTGAAATTGAGAATGATCAATATCATTAGAGAGAAAAGATTCATGCAGGGCTTTCTCAAGGATATTTTTGTGCATGTGTGATGTTTTGAGTAGGTCAAGGATAGATACTTGTCCTATCATTTTGTTCAAGTTGTCAAGGATGCTATAATAATTTTTAGGATGGGAGGAGGATGAAGCTATTTTGATGGTAATTTAACCATGTCAAGTAGTAATGACACAATTAGGTTCTTTGACAATTATAATGGCTACTTGCAAAGGAATTTGTTTGATGCTACAAATGACAAAGTTAGATGAGATATTATTGTATATAACCAATTTTTCTCTAGGGGATGTGTGGCCTTCAATAGAGATCTCTCATTGATTCATAAGATCTTCAATGGAGTTATTGAGTTTCATGCATGAGGAGGCTTTCTAGCAATGGATCTTATGGTAGTCACAAAATTCATGTTCTTTGTACCAAGAGGGTTTAGGCACATCTAGAACAAGGGGATTGATTGTTGGAAGTTGCATCATGTTGGCTCAGATAATCTTTTGAAGAATGATTTTTATTGGTTCACCCCAGGGGGTGTAAACTTTCCTAGTGTGTCCTTTAGGTTGAACTTTAGGAATAACCATATGTTTTAGTGAGCTAGGCTATTTAGGGATGATAATGGTGAAGTTATTTTCATATTTTGAACATTTTTTGAATTAGTCACGTACCATTATTGGCCATGTTCAGTTTTATTTAAAAAATGGGATTCATCAGTATATTGAGGTTTATTTGCTATGCCTTCTTATTCTTTATGTACAGATTAATCCTTATTTAAATTATTTACTTTCTCCTCTATTACCCAAATATAATAACAATCAGTAACCAATAGTTGGGTAAATCATTTTTTAATGAAATAATTTCCCTTTGAATTTTATGAGGTACAAATCCCTTGTTTGATAGAGAAAATATTAAATTTTCTTAATTTTAAAATTTAAAATGGTTTTTTTTTTTACCAGAAAGTAGGAAAGGCTAAAATAAAATGATCACAAGGAAAATGTAAAAGAATAAAGATGGATCTTATCACTTGCAAAATGTATTATGTGGGAACAATTAGAACATAGAACAATTCACATCCCACATAGCATATGTTAATAAAATTATTATTTAAAACTAATTTCAAACACAAAAAGATTGAATACCAATAGATTTTCACATGCACATGAAAAGATGAAAACTAACAAAACCAAAACAACACATAGATTATAATGGATTTCATTCATTAATATATCCAAAATTATAGGCTCATAGATACAAAGCCTTCCCTTTAGTTCAAATTATTTCCTACCCATTCCTTTCTTGTAAATTTTTTTGTAAAGAGTCCCTTAATTACAATGTAGTTAATATATGCATTTGTAAAGTTAACCATTTATTGAGAGTAACTAAAAATTAGTAGTTAAGATTTCCTTAAACATCTCAAGACCTTAAGGTTCTTTTTAAAAAGATAAAATAATAAAACATGAGGCACTACTAATGTGGAACATTATCAACATCCTTCTCTTGTGATGATTGGACAACCTGTATGGATATTTTAGCCTAGTATGTTTGGAAACCTTTGATTATTAGAAGCATCTCGCTATGTTGAGGAAAAATTACATTTTTAGTTCTTAATTTCCATAAGCCTTTGATTCCTAATACCAAATCCACCTTACTAGAGAAGGTTGTCACATGCCCAATAAATTAAGATGTACACTGAAATCAATTTTTCTCAATCTCCTCATGCTTTCCACATTAAAACATTGTTTCTTAAAGATATTCTCAATTATTTCCTTGAATATTCTCTTCATTACTTCTCTATCATCATCTTGAGTAGCATCTTATTTTTGGAGATGGACACCCATTCAATTAAAATATATTTTTTTAATTTCATCCCTCAATTGGTTATATTCCTTGATAATTTTATTTTGTTCTAATTTGTTTTTCTTCAGAAATGAGAGCTTTCATTCAATAATTTTATTCCACATAAAATATCTACCATCATTAGTGCTCAGTAAGATCTACGTAGCTACTAATTTATCTAATCCCACCTCAAGGATTTCCTTGAGGTCACTATTAGTTTTTAACCAAATTGACTATTCATGTTTGGTATTAGCTATTTTGTTTTCAATATCCTTTTATAACACAATTTCTTCAGAGCTCTTTTTCATGTATGTGATAAAATTTGTTCCATTCATGAGGATATTGTTTGTACAATCCTCTTTAACTCTACCATAAGACATAAATTTTAATTTTATCAATCATTTATTTCCCACTAGAAAATCTAGGATCAAAACCCACATCAATTTGGCTAGTAGGATAGATAGAGAAATCGACAAGGGATATTAAACAATTTGTTAAAGCATTGACTTATTGTTTTATCTAGTCTCTAGTTTTCTTTTCTCTCTCTATCCTTTTTATCATGTTGGCAATTGATATCTAGAATTTGTGAACATTTCCATCTCTTGTAGATGGTCACAAATTAATTACTATGATATTAAAATATTTTACAATAATTTGGCTAACATATTTTTGTGGAGAGGGATGATCAACCTGAACATACATATTTATTGAGGAATCATCAAAAACTTGAGATTTGGTTTTATACTTCTTAATTTGTGTTGTTCTCTGAAGGAACTATGACACAATATATTTATTAGACATGATCAAATCAATAACCTTTATTTTCTTTGTTAGAGACTTCTCTAACCATGAAACAAGTCAAGTTGAGGGTTTGGGGGAATTAATAGTTCTTAAAGAAGATAATTGAAGAGATATTTTGAGGGATGGTGTATTAGAAATCCCAACATCAGGTGATGAATATGTTTTTTCAACTTGTTTCAATGGATTCTAAGGGGTACTAGGAATAGGAGAATTACGATTAGGAGAAGAAGAAGAGTTAGTTGCTTGAGATGTATCCCTATAGCAAGTTATATTGCATCTAAGATGATTGTAGTTGTAAGGAAGAGGTAAAGAAGCAGATTAGAGTAGTAGGACACCACAAAGGAGAAGGATGATAGAGGATGTGACTACAAAATCAATAGGAAGAATAGATAAGGTATTAGAAACTTTGAGGGGAGTGCAAGAAAGAATTGATGTTGTAGAAATGAAAAATTAGCATATTGCATTTAATAAAGTCCATTCATTAAATAAATAAAGCTTATTTGATTTAGCTCTAAGGTCATCCATTTAAATTAAATAAATCAACTTTATTTAATTTGATCCTAACATCACCCTATTTGATTAAATAAATAAAATCTTTATTTAATTAAATCTAAAATCATCTTCCATCTCCTTTTGATTTAGTTTAATCCTTAAATCTAAGTCAAATAAGTCAAATCACCTAATCCTCTTTTAAATTAACTAAATCAGGATTAAATCTAATCTTATGCATGCCATATTCTCTACATTTTCCCACTTGTACAAAACAAGGATTTTAATTAATTTATTAAATCTCCATTTTCCATCAACATGCCATAAAAATGGAATATTCCCTTGAATTTGAAATCTCCCCCTAGATTGCCATGTACATCCAACAAAGCATTTAAGAGCTCTTACATGTCTCTTACATGTCTCTCATAAGTCAAACTTGGCATGTAAGCCCCTTTTTCTCTCTCCAACAAGCCAAATTTGAAATTTACAACAACCACCTAATGTCATTTATTTGTACATTGACCAAAAATTAGACATCCTCCATCCACTCACATTTGGACAAGTGGATCCTTCCTATTGGTTGAATCTTTGTCCCACATTCACCCATTTTTCATATTTCTCCATCCTATCATTCTATAAATCGGAGGTCACATTCCTCATTTTAGCATCTAAAAATGCATGCAAAGTTATTCTCTTCACATTGAGAGCTAATTTTTTCCACTTCATCTTTAAGGTATTTTATCATTGAGCTTGTCAAGTGTCACTTTCCACAACAAAGTGACACCAATCCACTATCGAATAGGTGTGCATTATGTTTCTATCATGCTTCCAATTAGTTTGTTTTTTTATCTTGTTTGAGAGGAATTATGCATTACTTCATAGGATTATTTATGCATTTACATGAACTAACCACATTACTAACTAGTGTTGGAGTTTAATCTTTGTGAATATTTTTAGGTACTTACATTTTGGCACCCTACTAGTCAAAATGGGACTAAAGAAGTTATTGGACACAAAATTCATTTAGCCAATTGACTATCCATAATGGGTGTCAAACCTAGTTCCTATTTCAAAACTTGATGGGGGCATCAAAATATGCACAAATTTCAAGGACTTAAACAAAGCATGTCCAAAAGATGATTTCCCATTGCCTAGCATTGACATGATTGTGGACATGACAGGGAGACACGAAATGATCTCCCTGATGGATGGTTTCTAGGGATACAACCAAATAATGATTGCTAAAGAAGACAAACACAAAACAACCTTCACTTGTCCATGGGGGACTTACTATTGGAATATGATGCTATTGAGCTTGAAGAATATAATAGAATCATACCAAAGAGCCATGACATTAATATTCCATGACATGATCCATAATAATATCAAAGATTATGTTAATGACATACTAACCAAATCCAAAAGACAGAAGGATCACATAGAAACCTTAAGTGCCATTTTTGATAGGCTGGAGGAATACAAGGTCTGATTAAATCTAAAAAAGTATGTCTTCGACATACAATCAGTAAAGTTGCTAGGATACATATTGTCAATAAGAGGTATTGATGGAGACCCTACCAAGGTAAAATAAATCCTTGAGATGGAGGCACCCAAATTACTAAAATAATTGAGAGGCATCCAACGTAGGCTTCATTCGATCCAAAGATTCATAGCACAGTTGGTAGATAAACAAAATCCATATTCTCACCTACTTCACAAGGGAGTAGTGTACAAGAGGGATAACAAGTGTGAAGAAGCCTTCAATAAGATAAAATAATATCTGCTTACACCACTGATCCTCATGTTGCATATCCCAAGAAAGCCATTAATTCTCTATGTGTCAGCAACAACAGTAGCCCTCGATGCTCTTCTAACTCAACAAGATGAAAATGGGATAGAAAGGGCCATCTATTATATAAGTAGAACAATGGTTGTGAATGAGTTAAATTACTCATTCATTGAGAAAGTATGTCTAGTGTTAGTTTTGCTTCACATAAATTTAGACATTACATGCTGGAACACAAAATAAAACTCATCACCAAAATCAACCCTCTCAAGTACATACTGTCAAAAGCAGTGCTCACTGGAAGAATGGGAAAATGGGTCTTTATACTATTAGAGTATGACATTGAATATGTGGAGTGAAAGAAATTAAAGGCCAAGTCATCATAGATCAGCTTGTAGAAGCACCAATCTATTAAGAGAATCCTCTCATCTCAGAGTTTCCAGACGAATCCATCTTCAATCTGAAGATAGCCGATTAGTAGAAAATTTACTTTGATGGCTCATACAGACAACATGGATCAGGAACCGGTGACTTCTTTACCACTGTACAAGGGGAATGCATACCTAGATCATATAAATTGGCATTTCCCTACACCAACACTATAGAATATGAGGCTTTAACCATAGGTCTCAAAATAGCAGTGTAGTGGCACACCATGGCCCTCAGAGTATACAGAGACTCTCAACTAATAACAAACCAAGTGAATGGTGAGTACTAGACTAAGGATGATAAGCTCACTCCATGCAAGAAATTGGTAAAGACTCTCAAGGAATCCTTTATCGAGATCACATTTGAGCAGATTCCTGGAGCAAACAACAGAGTAGAAGATGTCATGGCAATGATTGGATCCCTACTAGACATCCCTCATCATGTCCCAAAATATGAATTCTTGGTAGAGCAACTTATCGTGCCCACATTTGAGGTACTAGAATTGGAATTTTATACCTACTTGCAAATAGGTGTCCTACTTGTTGACTTACCCTCAACCTTAAAATGAACTTTTGTAAAAAAGGAATCTCAATTTTTCATCCTAGGAGATACCTATATCATAGGAGCATAGAAGGAACCTTATTACACTATTTAAATGTTGAGGAGGTTTTTACCGCTTTAACTGAGGTGCATAACAACATCTGTGGTTCACACTCAAGTGGAATGACACTAGCCAAGAAATTGTTGAGGATGGGTTGTTATTGGCCTACAATGGAAAGAGAAGCACATGAGTATGTCAAAAGGGTCCTATAATGTTAACAGCATGGGGACCTCATCCATGCTCCAACTCAATAACTTCATCCCATCATCACACCATGGCCCTTTTTGCAATGGGGACTCGATCACATTGGAAAAATCACCCCCACTTCATCTAATGGCCACAGGTTCATCATAACTACCACTGAGTACTTTACCAAGTGGGTTGAAGCCATACCCATGACATATATAACTAGGAATCAGATATCAAAGTTCATCCTAAAATATCTCATTTTCCACTATGGTGTCCCACAGGCCATTATCTCAAATAATGGGACACCATTTAAGAATCAGGATGTTTGTGACTTGTGTGAAAAATTCAAAATCCAACATCACTTCTCCACCCCATACTATCCACATGGCAATGGCTAAGAAAAAGCCAAAAATAAAACCATTTTAAAGCTCGTCAAGAAAATAGTCAATGACGTAGGTCATGACTAGCATATGTAGCTAAATCTTGCCCTCTAGGCCTACTAAACTAGCATCCACACACCCATTGGTGCCACCCCCTTCTCCCTATTCTATGAATCAGAAGCAATACTCTCCATTGAGATTCAGCTCCTGTCATTAGGAATATCACTACAAAACCTCATTATGGATGAAGAGTACTGAGCATCATGATTGAATGAGCTAGAGCTATTGGATGAGTTGTATATAGATGCTTTAAATCATTAACAAGTCTATCAGAATAAACTCAAGAGGAGCTATAACAAGAAACTAAGAAGTTGGAGAACTAGTACTAAAGGAGAATCAAAAGAACATCCCAAATCCAAATAATAAAGGAAAATTTGAACCCAATTAGTTGGGACCATTTTAATCACAACAAGCTATAAGTTAGGGGTGTATTAGTTATCAAAACTTGAAGGGGAAGATCTGCAAGAGCCCATGAACAACTCTCATCTCAAAAAGTTTTATGCCTAATCTTTAAAGGTATAAAACCCAAAAAATAGAAAATTATCCTGAAAAGATGGCTACCTTGGTGAAAACTTGGAAAATAGGTCTCTTGGTGACAAAAAAAAAAGAAAAAGAAAAATAATCCAAAAAATATTAAAAAAAAAGAAAAAAAATGAAAAAAATGAAAACAAAAAGAGATAAATCATCTTCGAGTGAAAACCACTTTAGTGGCAGTTTGGGCAAGTACCTTGGTGAAAACCTGGCAAATAGGCACATGGTGTAAATAAGCCCTTTCCATCCACGATGATCTTCACAACTTGTTCTCCATCATCCATATTCCATCACATTCCATATCTCCATCCATCATCCACCCACATCCACACTATAGCTTGGTCTTGTGTTCATATTATGATCCCTCTTAGTACTACTCAACCCATTCTCAAGGCCAGTTTGTCTTGCCTTTATTGGACTATTCTATTGTATCACATTGGAGGAATTTTCTCACTAGATCATATTCGTGTATATTCTTGAAGTCCTAAAATTAGAAAATCCAAAAACATCAAAAAATTCAAAAAATAAAAAATCATCAGAAAATCCAAAAAAATCCAAAAACATGAGAAAATCCAAAACTTCAAAAAACATCCAAATCATATCAAAGTTCAAAAACAGGTCAAAAATTTAGCCAAAAAGAAAAAAAAACAAAGTCATCTTGTTGAACTATGGGTCTCTGAGCCTTGAACATAAGCAAGGTTGATTTTTGATCATCCCCTAAGACACTTAGGTCAGTCCTTTAGGAGTCCATAATAAACAAACATTTCATCATGTATATCTTCATTTGTAAATCGGTCAAGTTTTTAGTCGAACTATGTGGTCTCTACGTGTATAACATAAGCAAGGATAATCTATTGATCAGCCCTTGAGGCCCCAAGGATAGGTCCTTAGGTTAGTCTCTTGGTAAAAATCTCAAAAGACACTAAAACATTGGAAAATCAAAAATCAAAACATTTGAAAAATCTTGAAAAATATCAAAAATAGCCTCAAAACATTTCGAAACTCCAAAAATATCCAAATATTTGAAAAAATCCATCTATCCCATTTCACTTTCACCTATAATAACATCATTCACAATAAATCAATCATCATCCCCAACCTTTGATGAAATAATTAAGAACAAGTCTAACAGGTGAAAAGTGAAAACTCAAAATGTCAAGTCTCAAGTTTAAGTTAGTATGTAAACAAGTTGGTCAACTCTTTGTGTCAATAACCTATCATCCAATTACTCCCATACTAAATCATCTAATAACATCATATCCTAGGATGTATCCTTCCTACAATGGGAATTATTTATTAGAAATAACACTTTGGATAAATGAAATGACATGTCGCCATCCACTAGCATGTCCTAGGATGTATCCTTCCTACTATGGACATTATCTTTTGGCAATAGTTTTGTTTCTTATCCTTTAAAAACACATTTTTGTTTGGTTAGCAGTATTAAAGAACATTAGGTTGCTTTTTTACTTTATCTTTGTCTTTTGACTTATCTCTTTGTGCTCATTCCAATAACCTCTCCATGATGTCCAAACAAAAGGATTTAGAGAGATAGGAATGGGGCAATGATCATTATCTTTTTATCCATTGTTCTTGTTGGACATTCTTGTAATATAACTTGGTGAATACTTGCTTTGCTAGATATATATGGAGGATGTTTTGGGTAGCTTGTTGATTATTGCATTGATAGGTTATACCTTTCCGTGTTTTGGTACGAGATGTTTGAAAATTCTAAAGTTCATCCTAGTAAGGTTTTTGTATGTCAGGTGTGAACAAGAATACTCCTATCTATTTGTCAATTCAAGGTCCATCACACGAAGTGCACCACCATCCTGTTTCTTTATACCTTGATGCATTGTGCTTATGCATGTTATCAAACATAAGGTAAGTGGCCCTTTTAAAATCCTAATTCTTGATAAGAAAATCATCCATTTTTCATCATCATCTCTCATAAAGTTGGCTTGTTGGATCCTTTTGTCATCATCTCTGGTCACGCCCACAAAAGGATATGAAAATAATGGAAAAACCTATCCTGGGAATTGGACATTCTAGCAAGCGACTAATATCTTTTCATGGACATTCATTTACTTGTCAAACCAGGGCATGTATACTTTAAATGGAGCAGCACTATATGTGCACTAAGAACTAGTTTCAGTCACAACTTACGGAAACAAATACTTGAAAAGAATTCTATCTACGCTACAGGAAGGTAATGCAAAGTTCTCTTAACTCAACCATAATCTAACCAAAGCAAAAATCATAATAGCTACAACTGAGAGACAAACTATGAACTGGCCTTATGCTGCAGGAACAGACATAGGGATGGATTCCCGATGCTGCAGGAACAATATAAGACTGAGTTTGCATAGAAACTTCAAAAATGAAATCTAATTGATGATCAACAGAAAAGGAATAGCTAACTAGCTAACTACAGATACTTACTAAGTGGGGCCCCTTAGCAAGCATCAACTAGATTACACAAGAAGTTGACTCAAAGCTTCATCAAATTTTATTTATACTCAGAACCAGGATACATTGATTACTCTTTTTGAAAATAAAACTTAACACAAAACTCTATTGCTTATTCAACTTAATTTTAACACATACTGTTTCATCCTCATTCACTCACACAAGAGGAACGGTTATTTAAATGAAAAAGGCAACTGACTAACTAACAGAGGGAGTCGTGATCATAAATACATTCTAAATCTGTGGAACAGATATTCATAAATGAAAGTCTATCTGCTTGATGTGACCTAGAGAGAATATAGCATTACACACTCCCTGGATTAAATGCCATTTAAAATCCTTCCCAACAGTTTTGGTCAAAGAGTCTTCGCCGGAGCTTCCTCGAAGTTGTGCAAGAAATGGACTTTACTGCAAGGCTAAGATCGGCTGCGCTTGACTCGATCATACTTTCTCCAACAACCTGCAAAACACAAGGTAATAGATGCGAAAGAAAAGGCGCATGGCACATGCACAATATCCATTCATTAATCACATATTTAAATCTATTTCATCATTCAAAAACTATATGCGATATACCAGTCATTTAGGGAGTCAACGGGGTAATAAATATAGATAAGTCAACATGATAGGCTGCAGGAACATGAAAGTGAATTGCTATAGGATATCCCCCAATAAAAGGTTTCAGAAGAGTTAAACAACCATGAACAACAAAAGTAAAGGTTTTAAAAGTACATCATGATATCCAAACTATGAGCATATTTTGGGCTCATCAATCTCATTTCTTAGTTCTTCTTTAGCGCACTAAGATCATGCCAGCATAGTTAATCATCATCGCCATTGCATCCATCTTGTGTCCACAAACCATTAACATAATGCATATCACATCATATCATATAATAAACACCGATCATCTCACATTCATGTTCATCATCATAATATAGACTTGTTAGTCTAGAATCTCATAAATCATACATTTGCATAAAAAATCCATTGTATAATCATATAGGAATCATCACATCATATCATCTTTTAAGTAGTTTAGGATAATATAGATTGGTTATTCTAATCATCTTAAAACCATCTCATTTGCGTCATCATCATAACCATCCATAAGTTCATTTTGAACCTCTTTATCATGAGATCGACTCTCAAATAAAATATTTTCGCTCGACCTCTTGAGGGGGCAATGTACCAATGTACTTCTTTTCACTAGGGCATTCGAAAAAAAATAGAAGTTTTTTGAATTTTTTATCTCAGTAAGTTTATTCTTTGAACCAACACAACAAATACATTGCTTGAAAGAGGGGAAAAATTTAGACATGCAAAATTATCATATTGCATTTAATCAAGTCCATTCATTAAATAAATCAAGATTATTTGATTTATCTCTAAGGTCATCAATTTAAATTAAATAAATCAACTTTATTTAATTTGATCCTAACATCACCCTCTTTGATTAAATAAATCAAATATTTATTTAATTAAATCTAAAATCATCTTCCATCTCCTTTTGATTTAGTTGAATCCTTAAATCTAAGTTAAATAAGTCAAATCACCTAATCCTCTTTTAAATTAACTAAATTAGGATTAAATCTAATCTAATGCTGGTCACATTCTCTACATTTCCCCACTTGAACAAATAAAGGATTTTAATTAATTTATTAAATCTCCATTGTCCATCAACATGGCATAAAAATGGAATATTCCCTCATATTTTAAATCTCCCCCCAAATTGACATGTACATCCAACAAACCATTTAAGAGCTCTTACATGTCTCTCATAAGTCAAACTTGACATTTAAGCACCTTTTTCTCCCTCGAACAAGCCAAATTTGAAATTTGAACAGGCCACCTAAAGTCATTTATTGGCACATTGAGCAAAACTCACATTTGGACAAGTGGCTCCTTCCTATTGGTTGAATCTTTGTCCCACATTTACCCATTTTGCATATTTCTCCATCCTATCATTCTATAAATAGGAGGTCTAATTCCTCATTTTAGCATTTGACAATTCATGTAAAGTTACTTTCTTCACATTGAGAGCTAACTTTTTCCACTTCATCTTTAAGGTATTTTATCATTGAGCTTGTCAAAGATTGGGAAAGGGTCACTTTTCACATCAAAGTGACACCAATCCACAATGGAATAGGTGTGCATTATGTTTCTTTCATTCTTCCAATTAGTTTGTTTTGTTATCTTGTTTGAGAGGAATTATGCATTATTTCATAGGAGTATTTATGCATTTACATGAACTAACCCCATTGCTAACTAGTGTTGAAGTTTAAGCTTTGTGCAGATTTGTAGGTACTCACAGATGCAATAGAGGGTGGAATGAGAGGAGGCAAAGCACATGAAGATAGTGATAGTGTATATGATGAAGGAGTAGATATGGCTAGAAAAGAAGGTGAAATGTAGGTGGAGATATATATGTAGTTGAAAGAAGGCTTATAAGATCTATTTTGAACATTAGGAAAGGAACAAGGGTAGAATTACCAAGATTTATAAGAAATTTAGAACCTAATGAATTAATTTACTAGATAATAGAGATGTAAGAATACTTTCAATATGAAGAAGTAAAGGACCCCAAAAGACTAAAGGTCACTCAAAAAAAATTGAAATGTCATGCAACACTATGGTGAAAAGAGTTGCAAGCTGAGAGAAGAATAAAGGGTAGGGAGAGTATCACTCGATGGGATCAAATAGTAAGAAAGATGAAGGTTAAATTTATTCTTGGTGATTATAAACTTGAACTTATCAAGAAGTTATAGAATTTAAGACAAAGAGAGTTAAGTGTGAAGTCCTATAGTAAAGAGCAATTTTGTATATTTTCCATCACATTTGGTCATAATGAATTATACCATGAATAGGTAGCAAGATATTTTGGTGGAAATTGAGGCTGAATATTGAAGAAGAACTTAATATGATAAGGCTAAAAAATATGAAAGAAGCATACTAGTATGCTCTAAAGGTTGAAGATAGATAGGAAAAAGAGCAAGGAAAAAACAAAGGAAAAGGTGGATTAGCAATGGAAAAGTGCAACAATAGAAAAACTACAACCATAGTAAGGATGTTAGGCCTTCAAAAAGTAAAAAGGAGAAAGATGAAAGAGGACTAAGACCATACCCTATGAGAGGTAGAGGTGGATATAGAAGATGGCAATGTAGATGATTTCAAGGAACCTTTTTCACTTGTGGATAGTTAGGCCATATATTTTATAAATTCCCACAACTTACACTAGAAGGACCAAGGAAACTAGGGGTAACAAGTGCACATGTAGAAAATGGGGATAATTAGTCTAGAGGATCTATTAGGAAATTAGATCAAGTTGAGAGAGAATAAGCACCTATGATGAAGAGGACACTATTGAAACTAACCAAGATAGAATATAAAACTATCCAAAGAGAAAGTTTGTTTAGGACAATATGTATGTTAGGTGGAAAATGATATGAAGTCATAATGGATAGTGGCACCATTGACAATTTGCAATTAGTTGAAATGGTGGAAAATTTGGGGCTGAAAAGGAAATCTCACCCTACCTCTTACAAAGTGTCATGGTTACAAAAGGGACACCAAGTCTTAGTTGATCAACAATGTCTACTGAATCTTTTAATAGGCACTTATGAAGATGGAGTTTTGTGTGATATCATGCCCATGGATGTATGTCACTTACTCTTAGGAAGGTTGTAGTAGTTTGGTAGGAATGCAATCCATAATGAAAGAGAAAACACCTAAACTTTAGATAAAAATGGAAGAAGGCATACTATTATGCTAGTGGTAACCAAGGAAGAAGAGGTGGAAAGTGGTCCAAGAACATTGCTAATGATAGGAAATCAATTTTTGAAGGAGATTAAAGGGGAAACAATATAATTTGTAATAGTTCCCAAGGAGCTGCAAGAAGATGCAACACATGATAATAGTGGCATGCCTTTATAAGTAAAGGATCTTCTTGAAGAATTTTCTAAAATTGTGTCCAAGGAACTACCAGAAGGACTACCAGCTATGAGGAGCATTAACCACCATATTGATATAATTATAGGGCCTAATTTACCCAATAAGGCTTCCTATAAGTTGACACCTACAAAAAATGAAGATGCTAAAAAGCAAGTGCAACAACTATTGGAAAGAGGACTAATTAGAGAAATCCTTATCCCATGCATGGTACCAATTGTATTAGCACCAAAGAAGGATGGTTAATGGAGAATATGCACAAACTCAAGGTCCATCAAAATAATAAGATGTAGTGTAGAAAAAGGTAACCCTTTTTCACACTTAATTTGAGAATAATTGACATAAAATTAACCTAATAATGCCTTGATTTAGTGTTTTAATCTGTTTTACACATTCACATTGAATCTAGGGCCCTTTTAAACAAAAAATGTACTTAAATTGTATGTCATTTATGGTGTTGTAAAGTGTTTTATTACACTTTCAAACTTATCTAGGGTTTCATTACTTAATTGTAGTTAATTGGCCCCTTTAATTCAAATTTAATCCTTATTAATTACACCTTCCAAAGGATCTATCTCAACACCCATCAATGATATTGC
This sequence comes from Sequoia sempervirens, assembly GCA_007258455.2. NCBI lineage: Eukaryota > Viridiplantae > Streptophyta > Pinopsida > Cupressales > Cupressaceae > Sequoia > Sequoia sempervirens. The sequence goes on from VDFB02146812.1 coordinate 20,350, forward strand.
ATGACATTTAATTTGGAAAATTCAAGGTCCTAGAAAATGGTGTTAGGATCCATTCACCTTTAGTAGTAAATGGGTCCTCCCCACATAGGACACCCCTTTATTTGTATTTTTGAGGTGGGTTTTTGATGTTATTTAATCCCCTCAAAGTATAGTCCTAGAAAGTTGTGCTAAGACCCATTCACCTTTAGTGGTGAATGGGTCCTCCTCACATAGGACGCCTCTTTTTGAATTTAATTTTGGTGGGATCATAATGATTTTCAATCCTAGATTTGGTGTTGGCTTGAGTTATTTGAATTTTGGGGTTAATCTCTAGATTTAGTATAAATATGAAGTTAATTCACATAGTTTCATCTAACAATCAATCCTAGAACTTCATAAACAATCAAGAGCACTTACACAAGAGTTCACAAGAGCATTTAAAGGGAATTCAAAAAAAGATTAGTGATGTTTATTGCAACAATTCAAGGTCATTTCATCATGTCAAAGGCATAGTGCATTCAAGCATGTTGTTAAGCTAAGATTCTTGATCTAGCATTAAAGATCCATTGCAAGCATTGTTTCACATCTAATTTGAGATCAAGATCTACATTCTTCATGGCCACTTCATGTTAGTTTTCATATTTATATTCCAAGACAACTTCCAGGGTATCAACATTTCGTTTCATGTTCATGCTTAAATTTTCTTATTTCATCATTTGGTTTAATTACCTAAATGGGGTCTTGACTTAAGAAAACCATTATTCACTAACAATCAACAAGTTTTTCTTCTCTTGAATGTGTGTTTGTAGATTTATAGGTTGAAGATCAAGTGGAGAATAAGTTTGAAGAAAAATTGTCAAAGTTGTCAAGTTGAAAAAGTTGTCATTCATATTACAATAATAGGGAAAGAAGGCTACAAAATTTGATACAGGTTTTCAAGAATTAATAATTGAGGATTTGAGAGTGCATACATCAAGGAACAAAAAACCTGTAACAAATTTTGTAGCCTTAGCCCATCCATAGTACCAATTGTATTAGCACCACAGAAGGATGGTGAATTGAGAATGTGCATAGACTCAAGGTCCATCAAAATAATAATAAGGTATCATTTTCCTTTACCAAGAATGCATGATCTCATGAACTATTTTGGAAAGGCTAGGTATTTTACAAAAATAGACTTAAAGTATATTTCTAAATTATGTTAATATAGAAGCATCTATTGATCGTATCCACTCTTTCTTAATTTTTCACATTTTATATAAATAATGTAAAGGTTTATATATAATATTAATATGAGATATTAAACTAATATAAATTTATTTTATTTATTTCTAGAACTAGTTTTTTAATCCATAAGAGTAGTAGAGTTGCATAATATATTATAAAAAATATAGTATAATTGGTTGCATTGTAGGCAATATACCTATAGTAGTCTAAGTTTAATTTTTTAACAGCTTAAAAGTAAAAACTATTTTTTTTTTAAATATATGTTGATTGTGTTATATTCTTTTTTATGTATATGTCAATTTGAAGTTATTAAACTGAGATAGTAGGAGCATGGTGTAATTGTATGTTAACAAAAATTATGAAGCTGATGTATATTTAAAACAATTAGAAGTTTTTGGTAAATAAAATAACTAAATAAATAAAACTAAAATCTTAAGTTAGATATGTATTGAAATATGAATAGAGTCCCAATAAGAAGTATGTATAGAAATATGAATAGAGTCACAATAAGAAATAGAACATCATGACATAATGTATTGACAAAAAATAGAACCGTTAGTATCAATCTTCAATAGTTTTGTTCACACTTAGACGATTTCTCTCCACCCCGTATTACCCCTTTAATTATGTATCTTGACATAAAGAAAACTAAATACAAAACAAAAGCCACTAGTCACGCGCTATATTTAAGACTCTTTGCTCCTCTAAAATCAAAATAAAAGCCACTACTCACGCGCTATATTTAAGACTCTTCGCAATTTACCACCGCCCTTGACAGATATCAACAACTTATAAAAATTAAAAAACCAATTGTCGTGTTCATTTAATAAACGGAATCAAAAGTCAATTTTCAGCCTCATTTAGTAAACGGAAACGCTAGTCATTTGTCCTTTTTCATTTAGTAAACGGTAACCTTAACTCTATAAATATAAAAAGCTGAGCCGACACCTATCGAGCCTTAAAACACGCGGGAATGTTACAAGCGATGAGAGAGAAAAAGAATCCTAGGAATATATGTTTTTCAAGGCAACACGGATCAGATCCGATAATTGAAGAGTGCAGATATAGAGAATAATACGCAAGCCTCGAGAAACATGACAAGGCATGGAGGACAGCACAGAATTTTATCTCCCTCCTACCGTCCAACTGTTCAATTCGTTAACAACATAAGAATGAGAATTCTATCGATCTGTGTGTATATAGATATCGATCTCCCTCCTACCGTCCAACTGTTGAATCCGTTAACAACATAAGCATGGGAATTCTATCAATCCATGGCACACATTTTCTATTCGTTGTTTGTGCTACAAGGATAAAACTCTGTGCCGTCCTCCATAGAAACCAAGTGTAGAAAGGAAATTCATCCTTTGAGCCTCATTTGATAAGTCTCAATTACGATATTTCTAGGGATTGAATCATTTGACCTATCATAATATTGAGGTAGATAATATACATAACAAATAACAAAGAAATGAAAATGAAAGGTAGGAAGATAAAGAGGAAGTAAATAATAAATAAGAAAAATAGGGGAAATGGTGGTTGAGGGAGCTACCAAACCCGAGCTTCCAAATCTAGGAGAAATTAATAAGATTAAACCTCTCATCTATTGAAAGAAATATTCCATATATTTTTTCATGTTGGAGACACTAACAAAATCACACACCAAAGGTAAATTTTGGAAGGATAAAAAAGGAGGAGGAAGGAAATAAGAGAGAAGTGCATGCAACTCCATAAGAGAGTAAATGGTAGAAGTAGAAGTAGAAACAACATTATGAATCCAAATAACTTCTAAGACCAACCAAAGCCTAGGAGTGCACGAACATTGTCTACTATCATAGTGAATGCACATGAGGAAATAATTGCATACATAACAACTCTCATGTAAGATAAAGAAAAAACATACATGTATCTTGGTGAATATGAAGTAAAAATAATAAGTATAGGAAATCAAAAATGGGAGGGAGATAATCAATCAGTAAAAATGATGGTTCTACAATCTTAGACTTAATGAGGAAGGTTGAAATGATAAAATATGATATAAAGTTCAAGATTAATGATTTATCAACATGTATCAAATACCCATGAGTCCTATGGATTCAAATACACTAGCTTGAACCCTCTTTGTATCCTTAGATATGGGAATAAAAAAAATAGATTCAAGAGGAGTGGTGAAAAATACTAAATATTGGAGTAAGTCTTTGGAATCTCAAGAGGGTGGATTGTTCTAAGAGGCTATATAGTGCTACTATAAGGTAACAAATGAACATATAATCCTCACAAAGTTTAGAGAAATAATTAATAAATAAATCATTAGGTAGAAGAAGAAACATGTGTCACACTTTTGAAAAATTAAATACTAGGAAAAACATTTCAACCTAAATAGGTTATTTTTAAATTATTTTCTGAAACCATGTGCAGCCTATATGTGGAACATAGAATTTCTAAAACTAAAAAAATAGAAATCTCCCTTTGTCACTATAAAGTGATACTGAATATATGTGTTAGGTTTCTATAGAAAGGGTTTTGGGTGAAACCCTTTTCTACCAAAACTATATATGTGGCATCTTTGTTGGTAGCCACCTCATCCATTTTTAGAAATTTCTAAAAATTTCCACTTGAACATGATATTTCTTCATTAATTTTTTCTTAAAGTAAAATACCCTTTTGTAGAGCTCAAAGTCAAGAATCCATACATATTTTATTTTTATATTCTAGTTAGTTTTAGTATAATTTTATTTTAAATAATACAATTAGGTTAAAATAAAAATATGAGAATAATTTTATTTTAAATAATACAATTAGGTTGGAATAAAAAAATGAGATTGACTAGAAATTGAAAAGAGAATACTATAATAAATTTAAAAAAATAAATAAAAATTATATGGTGCACTAAATGAGAGAATACTCTTCAAAAGATATAAATATTTTTTTGAAAATAATAATAAAATTATACAATAGTTGACCTCAAATGAAAACTATCAAATTTTGGTACATTTAATTTTAAAACATTATTACCAAGGAAACTATAAATCATTTTATTTTTGAAAAATCATACACTAGATATTAAAGTTATATATAAGGGGAAAAAAAAGGGAAAACAAAATTGATTTCTATTTTTTTCATGATGTTGAATGTCACTTTCTCCTAAAATTTTAAGCCATTCAAAATCTACCCTTAAATTTATTTTATATATATAATTTACAAAATTAAATTCATCAATAGTTCTACATTTTATTATTTTACATCATTTTCAAATTCAAAATATGAATACCACTTTTATGCAGTCAAATTTGATAGGTTGATACTTTTATCCCATTATACAATAATATCATATATGTGTACAAGACATAATGGTAGAAATACAAACCTATCAAATAGTTTCTATCAAATAGTTTTCAACCAAAAAATACTTGATTGAATAATTTTTTGGCTGCAACAAGGTGGCCATGAAATCAAGCCTATGTGTCATTTGTAAATCACTTGGAAATGTTTGTCTAGTGATAGGTTTATGCTGAAATACCTTTTGATAAAAATAGCCTATATGCCATATGAAAATCACTTGGAAAATCACTTGGAACCCACTGACTAGTCGTTAATGTATTCAGTTGAACCCTAGAACATGCCCACTATTGTTCAAGATTTCTCAATGCTCCAAATGAGTCTAAAGTATTCCAATTTCACAGGAAAATGGAGCACAATATATTTCATTATGTTTTCATTTTTTTGTCTAAACATAAAATTTGACCTCTATTTTATGAGTGGAACACTTAAATAATGTATACAAGTTAAAATTAAATAAGTTTATTTTCAATATTAATAAATACACTTACAAATTTCTCAAATTTAACCAAACCAAATACATGCAAGGCATATGAATTGACACCTAGATTCTTTCACATGCCTCTTGCCCATGTCAAATCCAATGATAAGATAAATCTCTACTAGAATATTTATCCTCTAGAGTACACCATATTTTGAGAGGTTAAATTTTTTAAGGTAATGACATCTATTGAGAGATTAATTATATTTTTGTCAATATATGAATGCTCTTATAGTATTCTTGTCACCACAAGCATTGAGGAAGCTAGGTACTTAAGGTAATGAAACTCTATTAAACATTGCATGATGATAATAGGTTATAATAAAACATAGAGATCCCTATCTCTATAATAAGGATTATAAAATTATACATTTTTTTTTTTTTAACTAGCATTGCTTTTGTAACAAATACCATTAAAAAAATGAATTCAATGTCTTAGATGGAGAGGTACCAATGAAATATGTGGAATAATTAAATATGTGTTGGGACTTGAATTAAATATTGACTTCATAATTTTTTATATATTATTGCATTTAATTATATATTTTGGCTAAGAATACTTTTGTCTATCCTCGTTAAGCTAGGATGACTCTATTTCAATATAATATTTAGAAACAACTTCCAAAATTTGCTATTTTTGAATCATTTGAAATTATTGCTTATTAAAATCCTAGATCATAAGGTGTGCTAATAATTAGGTTTTCTAGTTATTCATTATATCACATTTAGATCTACTATTTATTTCATATTTCAAAATACACATCTAGGAGTATTTATCAAGAAAAGCTCATCCATAGAAAATATATTCTTAAGTACATTTTCCAATAGAAAAATATTCTACATTTAAAAATATAAAGCTCCCTAATATTTTACCTTCATGAATTGGAAATTTTATTATTGACCAACAAGATTGTAGTCACATTCAAGAATAGTTATTGAGTAGGGCTATCTTTATGTGCCTTCTCCAAGTTCAATTTTTTTCTTTGATTGTTCGGCCATGGTAGTGTCAGGTGGGGGGGCCTAGTGGGTGCCTCCTTCCAAGAATTTTTCCTTTGATGTTTATAACTTGTTTTGTCTCGAGATGGTGAAATTGATTACTAGTCAAGTGCTTCTTAGTGGATCCCCTTTTGTGGAAGATAATCTGTCTGCATATGTAGATAAACTAGTGGGGGAGGGTTCCTTTTCAAAAATAAATATTTTTTCTCTTGGTACTTTAAAATCATGCATTGTCATGTGGATGGTATGGAGGTCATTTTTTTGAATAAGATAATGGACAAGTCCATTGCATGTATTTAGCTATCCCTTGTAGGGAAGTTATTATCTTACCGGCCTAACTTTGATTATGTACAAAAATGGACCAGTTCTTTTTGGAGTTTGAAAGGAGAGTTAAATGCTAGTGCTATGCCAAATGACCTCTTTCTTGTAAGCTTCTTTAAGTAGGAGGATATGATAATGTTATGACTGGTGGTCTATGGGATTTTGACAAGAACTTTAAAAACTTCCTATCTCTATGTAAGTGAAAGCCTGGCCTAGAACCTACTACTAATTTTAGTTCAACTACTCCCACTTGGGTTTGGATTATTAGTATTCCCCTTCAATTCTTGAACCAAAATATTTTTTCAAGGTATTATCAACTCATTTGCTAGCCTCTTAGTTGTTGATAAGGTTTTATGAAGTAAGAAACTCTCCCTTATCAAACCAAAAATGCAAATCACTTAATTGATTTGACTTAAATATGAAATAACTTAGAAAATAAAAATAATGTAGAAAGTTTACAAACAAATTTACAAACTCTTTATTCAAACTCTCATACAAAAATTAGAGTATTTTGTCCAAAATGAAAAATACAAAGATTTCAGCCTCTTGGACTAATAAATACTCATTAAAAATTAGATTCAAATTAGATCTTAACAATAAATAATAACAAATAAAAAACTATTGATTCAACTCCAAATCACTCTCAATCTACAACATTCACCCTGAAAACTCCAATTTTGAAACTATATCTATTTTCAACAATGGATTCCATGATCTATTTTTCTCTCATAAAACCTTTAAACCTAAAAAATAACACTCCCAATCTTCTCTCTAAGAAGATGCTACACCTAGAAAAACAACCTTCTAATTCTAGCCAAAAATGGCTACCAAAACATAGTTAAAATAGCCTTTAATCTTAAGAAAAACCTCCAAAAAGTTCACTAGATAAAATCATGACTAAATTGAGAAGAAAAATCCAAAAATCCATCCCAACAAGCTTCCATAATATTAAAAATTCTTTCATAAATCCACTCCCACAAAAATTGCCAAAATTGAAGTACATTCCTAGATTTTAGGGTAGTTTCTAATGTAACTCCTACCAACTCACCTTGGGTGTCCACTTTTTTTATGCACGGTTTTAGAAAGTTATAAATTTATTTTCAAACTAATATTCCCTCCAAGACCCATACCCAAGAATATTTATTGTCAATTTTTAAATATTAAATAATTCCTCAAATTTGCACCCTAATTTATCTCCACACAAATATCTTGCCATAAAATGACAAAAAAAATTATTTAATAAATATTTTACTCTAACCTTGAAAATTATTCTATCAAATAAACTGCCTACCAACCTTAGGAAAATAAATTAAAATACATTTTTTGGTTGATGCAAGATTCTTGGTCAACCATGGATGCTCCTACAAAAGACACTCAAGGAAGGAATTTTTTTGTTAATAGAGATTCACAAAATGGGGATGAGTAGTAGTACCACTATTTTGGCTTGCAATAAATCCTTAACAGACTCCATCACTAAATTCATCACCTACAATTGATTCTTCTTTCTCCTCTTCCAACACTTATCTAGAACAAGTAACCTGCTCTAACAACTCTGCACTACATTCTTCTCTCCTCTTGTCTAATTGTATCCACCATGTAGCATCCTTATCCTTCTAATACTGTACATTATCATGTCTTTTCTTGTGGGATTCAACCCACCATAAACCAACCACCTCCACCATGTTCCTCCTACACCAACTTCTACAACTTCTATACACAAACATGCAAGATATGGACACATACAAATTTGAAACCATAACTTCATCTTTTACAATTGCAATCTCTTCTATTGAAGGTAAACAATCATCATTTTTAAATTCAAAATTAGAGCTTACCTCGTTATTCTTTGCTGCTCTAACATCATCTTCTTTTTCCTTCACTGAAATATTTATCTTTTTACCTTAATTGATAAGTTTTACAAGCCACTCTTCTTTTCTTGATAGTAAATCTTATTTACCCTCTTTTATTGATAGTAAATCTTATTTACCCTCTTTATTTGCTGCAACCTTCTTAGGATTAATTTCTACAATAATATCTCCATCTACAACAATTTATACACTTTCTCTGGCTGCAAATAATTCTTCTATTTTCCTTATCTCCTCTATCAATAGGAGATCTTCATCTTCCTTTCCAATCAGCTCATCATACTTTGGACACTCAAAGACTATCATATCAACTTCTGGTGCAATGTATTCTTTTGCAAATACAACCTCCTCATTCTCCACACTTATACCTTCAACAAGACATGTCTCAACTTTTCATCAATTTCATGGTACTCATCCTCTACTTATTTTGTGCCACATGCTTGACACCCTATTGCATCTTCTTTCTTTCATACAATTAAACTATCATTAGAAGGATAATAAAAATTACCTTCAACTCTTTTCTTTTCTTTTTTTAACCTTTCAATCTCCTCTCTTAATTCATCTACTTTCTTTTCAAAGTATATCATACCAACTCTTATTTTCTTATTTCCTTCTCTAATTTTCTCAAGTCTAGGGATCCTCAAAATCCATCCAATGAAAACATTCATTTTCTTCTTCCTATTTTCCATTCTTAAGATCTCACAAATCCTTAACACAAATTATAAAAACCTCAAATTTTACACATGTAACTACCTCACTCAGTGATCTATTTACAAATCATCAACACTCTCCACACATAGGCCCTAGTATAAACTACCTCCAATCTATGCTTCTACCTGCACACTCAAGAACTCCTGCTTTGATACCACTAATGAAGTAGGAAACTCTCCCTTCTCAAACAAAAAATGCAAATCACTTAAATGATTTGACTTCAATATGAAATAAATAAAATAAAATAAAATAATGCAAATATTTTACAAACAAATTTCCAATTTTTTTATTCAAACTTTCATGCAAACATTAATCTTATCTAAAATGAAAATAAAAATGTAGTGTAGAAAATTGTATTGAATTCTTGGAGATAGTACAATTTCACACTTAGTTTGGACCTATTTTAGTACCCTTTGATTCTTGACCCTTTAAATCATCATTAATAGGCCCCTAAGACCCTTTATTTTGCACCCGAAGGCTTATTTCAATTAAAATCCTAACAAAATAAAAAACACATTCAATTTTCTAGCACCCTGACATTTTCTCACCCCAAAATGATAGGGTGGGACTCATACACTACCCTAGACATATTATTCCCCCTAGGTGGTATGCATATGCCACCTTGGGTGTATGAGTCTCCCTAGTTGGGACCCATATGCCACCTTGGGTGTATGTATCTCGTGTGGCCCCATTTTAGGGTTTGAGTGAGAAATTAAGAGTTTTAATTCAAATTTTCAGCTAATGTCGACATTTGGGATCTAATAAATGGTAAATTATATGAGATGCATATAAAAGTAAGGTTTTGAATCATTATTTCACTTAAGCAATCTTAGAATTTTCAAACAAGATCCATCAAGAGATATTTTTAAGAATTCAAGAGAAAGTAGCAAGCAAAGTTGAATCCTTCAACCAAAATAATAGTGTTTTTGTAGTTCTTCAAACTCACTTTCATTTCAAGATCAAGCATTACCAAAGGTTGGTGATGGCTGCCTTAGGAGAATCATAATGGATTCTAGATTAGGGAGATGCAACTAGCCATTGAACCAAGCCTAATGAATTATTTCCTAAGTGATTCCATATTCCATTATCATTCTAATTTCTACCTGAAGGAAGGTGTTCAAAAATCAATAGATGCAATAAGTCTTATAGAATAGCCACTTTATAATATTCAAACTTAGAGAGTGGTTTGGCTAAAAAACAAGATTCAATTAAAGAGATTGAATTTTTTTGCACTTTAGGCTCTATTAAACCTAGGAGGGTAATCCCTATAATATATTTATTGATACTTGTGTGTAAAAGTATCAAATACATTGTTAATAAATGATTCTCCTCTAATTGCATGAAATACACAGTACCCTAAAGGTTTGGCCGACCTTCATGGAAATGTTCAATTCAAACATGAGAGATGTATAGCATTAAATTCTTCACACAAACAAACTAAGACTGATGAATAATTTTATTTACATAAATTGTGATTTACTGTTGAATTAATCAATAGAATAAAACACAGATAGCACACTAAGATCAATGCTTCATCCATTGGAACAGAGTCAACTTCAATACATGTGCAATCTAATAAGAATTTAATACACAACATCATCTAAGCTTTGAAGATAATATATTATAGTATTTCAACATAACGTCTCAACCATCACTTCTTATTAAAATCTAGCTAGCAATCAACTTAACATAAACAAGTAGATTCAGTCAAGCATTTACATCAATTCCTTGAATCAATAAGCATAAAAAAACTAAACATCCACTAGAATTCAATGGAGACAAATAAAATAACTATTGATTATGTTATTCATAGCTTATAAAACTAGTTCATAGGAGAGAAAATGGCCTCATTTTGTACCATTCAATATTATTATGTGAGTATTGCTATCAACATTACATACATATTGAGAACAAATCAAAAAATAAAGACTTAACTTTGAAATGTTTTGTATTACAATTTTCTTTGTGAATAATTCTAGAACTAACTCTACAATGAATCAAAAATTTGCATTTAAGAAGAAAGAAAACCAAAATACACATTAGAAGAAGACACTTGGAAAACTTAGGATCGTTGATGAATAACTGCACACCACCTGAAGAGAATCCCTAATTTGTACTTTGATTCATGCTTTATGCATTTGCCTTTCCTGTGATAGAAAAATATTCCCTTCTCTAAAGAGTCAATATTCCTCTTTATTCTGTAGTTGAAAAATATATTTTCCTTGGAAAAATATTTCATCTCTTTGTTTATTTTTCACCTGCTATGTGAAAAAACTACTCTCTATGAAAAAATATTCCGAACAAAGAAAGCATTTCACATTAAGTGAATAAATTATTCACTTTATAAAATTATCACTCCTTTCCTTTTTACTTTTTCACATGATTAAAATTTTAATTCCCAACATAAAAATTTTACCTTTTTTTTTTCATCATGAGAATATTCCACCCATGCATTTACCTCTCTCATTACATTAAAATTTTACATTTTATAGTGAGGAGCTCCAATTTCATTGGGTAATATTTATGTTAATGTTCCTTATTTATTTATCACCCCCAACACATTTAACACTTACTACAAATATTTTAATAAATCATGGGCCCACCATTTACTTACCTTCTAATCCCCACACACTTGCTACTCTGGATGATGGTAGTGTTGGTGGTTTTTCCAAAATAACCCCACAATCCTCTAAAGAGTAGTCAACTCTTATAATGAATAAAGGTTAGTGACCAACACAATGAGTCTAGGATTTTTTGATCCTTACTCCTTCACTTCAAGCTCTCTGATACCTAGGAGGGTGATCCCAATAATTTTTTCGTGAAGTGTATTCAATTAGTAAAAAAATTATACATAGATTGATTTCTATTTATTACAAATAAAACCCATCTCACTGAAGATTTGGCAGATCTTCAAGTGAATGACTACTTACTTGCTAAGAATCAGTGATATTCCTAACCCACACTAGGGTATGTGCAGGATCATCATGGAAAAAATAAGCCCCCTTAAGTCACGAAAAATTTAGAAAAATTAGAGTTAGGCAACTTGGTGTAAGAAGTTGAATAAGTTATATATATTATTTTAAAAATATGTAAGAATAGAATCTATAGAAAATTGAATGTAGTTTCTAAACTACTAGGTTTATTTAAACAAAAATCTATTTGGTGAAAAATTTGAAATTTCAATGCAAAAGAGGGGTACTTAAATTTTAGGGAAAAAAAGAAGCAAGCAGGTTTCTGCCTAACCACCCTGCAACCATAATAAAATGATAATATTTTTTTATAAGATTTTAGATATAAGTAGATGACTCCATGTACTGATGCATGGCTATTTTTTTGTACTTTTTTTCCAAGTAAATAATTAATTATGATTTTTATTACAACTTTTAAAAAAAAATATAAAGCTCGTGATGTCCTGGACCACCTTTAATCAGTGAAACTTCATGAAATTCATTTTTTTAATCCTATAGCATGTGAAGCATAGAATGTGGTGCATGTTTTGATTCAAAAATGTGATACCTTTGAAAGCTATAGATGTTTTTAATTAGCCTATCAATCATGACTTTAGTCTTAACTAAATAGAAAATGAATAATAATTATTTATTAAATCCAAAGTAAAGCATAATTTATATTGGCCGAAAGCTAAGAATCTTCTTTAAAACCCTTTACGTTTAATAATTTTGGGTAAAAGTCCTCAACCACACATACCCTACACATATCCATCATGACACCACTCTTTTGGACCATTATCATGATCCCACACTATTATTGTACCTACTATCCTTCAAAATATTTTTAAATGAATATTGTTCTTATTTTAAGTTCATGGCCAGGTACGCTATTTGCTCATTTCATGCAAGATTTTCTAACAAACTGACGAGTGTCTCATCAATTGGGAGCAACAAAGTCAAATATGTAAGAATCAGTAAAATATGTACTCAATTTAGAGATAGGTGTACTATTTTCATATTGCTTTGCATTTATGAAAACTCATAATTCCTAGAAAGACTTACTCCTTACAAATCCTAAGCAATCCCTTACAAAATATATAACCCTCTTCAAGCATTTTAAACAACTATTTGAGTTAAATCTAAAAAAAAAATCATACATTTAAATGGAACAATTGAAGATAAATTATAACACCATTAGTATTTTCATTCATAACTTGTAAGAAATATACATAGGAGAGTATTTGTTTCAAGTGTAAGATTTTTTTTGATATCAGTAGTTTCTATAGAACTAATTTAAGACAATTACATACATGATTTCATACCCAAGAAAATCTACTGGCCTATTTTTTTATATTATACTTAAAGTTCCTTTCATGTTCTTAGCTTACTCCTCAAACCCTATTGAGACTTAAAAAATCTGACTTCTGTAATGAGCCCTAAAATCCCCTTTATAGAACAAGGGAGAAACAAGCATCAAGCTCAATTACATTTATATTTCATCTCATTTCAAGATCATTTGCACCAGAATTTGAGAAAATCTTAGTTAATTACATGCAATCATTTCCTAAAATGGAAGAGTAAATGACCACATTCCACATCCCCTACATGAAGACATTCTAGCTCATCAAAAGGTAAAGTTTGTTACAACAACATTGAATCTGCATCCTTGCTGACCAAAGAAGATTCTCCACTTATTGCCCCAACAAAAACCTGCATACTACCTAGAAGAAACCTACATGCCACCAACATTAGGAAGTCTTTCACTTCTCCAATACACCAGCCTAAAAAATTTCCACATCATCACTAGAAACAAGAAATCACATGAAAGCTAAATAGGACAATCCTAAAAAAGCGCTATGGTGTCATAAAGAAAAAATGGGGTAGATTCATCACTTTGAGTCATTAGACTCAGAGGATACTAGCACACTCCTTGCTCGTGAAGGAAATAGATGAACGGTTACTACCTCCTTTTTGTAATCATTAGATGGTATGAGGGAGAGTGGATAACAACCACACTTAGGATAAGTGCCACCCTCACTATATGAAGGGATATTACAAACCTCACTAGGAGAATTAAATGTCCTCCCAGATAGGCCTTACGATACTTGCACTTTTTCTTTTCCTTCTTTTCATATTCCACCATCTTTTTCCCTTTGAACTTGAGTAGGTCTTCTGAAATAGTTCGGCTTCTCAGGTGGTAGTTACTCCTAATACCATACTTCTTGAATTTCTTGAATCTCCTTCTACTCTTAGGTGTATCAGGTGCTCCCCATGTATCAAATTCTTTCTCAAAGAAATTCTCCTCAAAATTGACAAAACTCAATCTCCTAGAACTTTGAACCAGCCTAACAGACTCTCTAAGCTTATTCATCCTCTTAGTGATAAGAAAAAGAAAACCTCTACCAATTCTTCCCTCAGACTCAAACTCAATCACTAGTTTTTTATTGTAATTTTTGAATGAGAAATATGGCCATCAATCATCGCTATAATGATCCATGCAAGTGTGCCAACCATTAATTAAGAAAGCTTGTGTGCATGAGCTACCAGTAGTCTTCTGTGATCCTTTTAGTCTTAACCATTGATCATGTTTTAAAAGATAAATCAGTGGGTAGATTACTGTGAAACAACGTATATTTAAGTTTTAATTGTTCTTTTAATGCTCCTTTAAATTAGAAAAACCCTAAGTAGATATACATCCACTCTATACATAGGATCAATTAAAAGTATTCATGCTACAATTACCCACTTAACTATGGGAATTAAATCACATGTATTTATTTGTAGAAAAATAGCAAGGAATGATCTTGATCTGATCTCAAAATATTGGTTTGTACATTACCCTACTTTGTTTTCACCTTTTCCACATGTATAAATAACTATCACGACTGATGGCTGAAATCTCAACCATGTGCCTCAAAACAAAGTTGAAAATAGAGCCATTTAGAAATAGTACCTTCTTTGCCAAGTTTAGAAGTATTATACCTTTATTAGAGCCCATTGGAGCCTTTTAGAAATTCCACATGGCACTTACCCGCTTTCCCATTGCAAAATAAAGGACATGGGCGAGGGCCTCATGGGATAGTGGGGAGCGGTCTATATTAGCCCATGTCACCTGCCATTGATTGTCAATTTCATCTGTTTTGAAACAAACATCCATCCTTAAATCTTAGTGGGTCCCACAAAAATGACAAGTGTCACTCCACCTACAAGCTGATGTGACTACCTTTCCTCATTTTTTGGCCAAGATGAATGGGCATGCAGAAATGGTTGGAATGGGAACACATTTTGTAACATCCATCGTTAGTCTTACTTCGGACTATATCCACTAGCCTATGGAGCTTTGAGATCCTATGCAGTAAGTACCCTTGGCCATTGTCATCTAAATGGGTGAGTGGTAAGAGATGTGGCCATGTCTTCAATCCTATAGTCATTGATCTTCTTTGAAAGGCACTAGTCATCTTCACCAAGTAAACTCGGCCCACAAGCATACCAAACACTTGGTTGAAGCCTGCCAACCTATGTGAATAAAATAAGAAGGAACAATCCAACATGAGCATACAAGGAATGATTGGGATTAATTCCCCACGATCAGACGACCAACATGAAGTTCCATTTCTGCACATGCCGCAAAAGTTAATCATAAAAGGGGGCCATCTCTAGGCCAATAGGATATTGACCCATAAGAACCAAGGATAATTAAAATATTAAAATCAAGCCTCGATCATAAGAAAATTTGATGCTTAAAAGGACCAAGTAGACTGATGAACCTAAACAAGGGGTCGATGAATACATGACTTTAATGGCATAAGTGGTTACTCAAACAACCAAAAACCAGGAATATCAAGTTAATATAAAAATAGGACAACCGAGAGATTTTTTGATTCATAGCCCAAGTATGGGAGGTTCTATGAATATAAAACCCTAACACAATGATGAGGATATGACCTGAAATCATAAACGAGAGCCCAAGCAAGACTTTGCACAATTTTTAGGGTGGAACCAAGAAGTTTACTGAGGGCTTCCATCAGGTAGCATTCATTTGCTCGGGCTCATGGGCAAGTTATTATTTAAAAATTTAAAATAAAGCTTCATACTTCACTTCCCCATGTGCCTGCAACATTTAGGAAAACAATATTTTATTTTATTAATGGGTTGGCGGAAGTGCGTAGCCAAATAAAATATTTCCTTTCGTGCCCCTAGCTCTTATCCTAACATCATCTTCTGTTCTTCGGGCAGAGGGTATTGAATTTCCACACTACTCTTTCATCTACAGTGTTGATTTCAAGCCTCCTTGTGCAACTTCACATTCTTCAATTTCTTTGGTGTATGCATTCAGTGATTGCTTGTTTGAGATTTTTACCAAAAAATCCATGCATTTGAAGTTGGATACCTCTATAGTTTCAATGATCTCTCCTCCCATCAAAATTATGCTAAAATAGAATGAAAAAGGAAAATCAAAACAACAATGGGAAATAAGTTTTCATGCTACTATGAAAGCCTTGAAAGTCGTATTTTAGCCAATCAGAAGTAAGAATTAAACTTGCTTGTCCTCTCAAAAAATTGAAGATGCATTTTTTGTTTTCCCTAAATTCCCCTTTATATTTTCACAAAATTTAAAGTATTCAAAATATTTTAATATGAAAATTTGAAACATTATAAAAATTGTGAGTTCTAATTATTCTTGCAAGCCATTTGGAGAAAATTCATTGCGAGCAAACCAAGACACCTGGAGCAACAAAAATTAGTGTAGGGGAACCATCAATTGTTTAGAGAAAATGTATTTCCTCAAAATTTTCCCATCCCTTAAAATTCAAGTACCTCCTTTGTAAATTCGCCCTCAGGACATGTCTACCACACCTGAAATACATTAAAATAATGTATCAAATGAGCTCCATTTTTGACGAAAATGGATATGTAGAAATTTAAAACCAAAAAAAGAAATGGGTTATCCTTATATTTGAAAAATTTGTAACCTTTTGAAACACCAATTTTGGCCATGTCATGATTAGAAAGCAACTAAATAACCCATTAGAACTTATCCTAGAAGCATGAAATTCAACAAGATTGTAGATATTTGACCCAAGAATGCAATGCAACAAATGGATAAAAAAAAAGGGATCATGGGATAAAATATATTTAATTTCATTGTGGCCTACTCAGACTATTTTGCAATTGTACCTGTTCAAAACCAATTAAAACTCACCAAGTTGCCACTTTGAAAAAATACCAAATCATGTCTTGGGGAACTGCAATTGGACACACTAGGTTATTTGGGTACACTGAGTATTTGTACAAGAGCTATTTCATTGAATAATAATTCATCACAAGATATTAGGGGTCAAATTTGAACACCTTGAAAAGTTCTAAAAATGCAGGTGTGAAAAGAAATCAAATTGCATTTTCTTTTGATCTTGAAAAAATAGCAATTAGATCATAAGGATTTGAAATCAGACCAGGGAGTACAAGAATGTGAGAAGAATGGAGAGAAAAAATCCTTTTGACATGGCATACCACCAAATGCAAAATATTAACTTTAATAGGAGGCCACTTTGCAGGGCAAAGAGTTTCCAAACAATAAAACTGTGCCAGAACCATCCAGGTTTTCTTTTCAAAACACTGTAAAAACTTGTCATGGGAAGCTAAAAACTAACATATATATTCACATATGTCACATGAGTATTTATACTAAGGGGTTTGAAATCAAAATTATTTGGCTTCAAATTGTGACCCTCCAAAGTAGGTCACTTGGAGTAGATTTCTTAGGGGCACTTCTGAGTTTGCCAAGGAAAAATTTTCAACATGGGCACTTCAAATTGGAAAAAAATGAAGGTGAAATTAGATGGTACATTAATTACCATGGATTATTAGGGTGATTAGAGATCACCAAAAGTGATTCATAATGTTTATGTTTCATTCACACATCCTATTCTAGTACATTAGATTAGGGTTTCATTGCACTCTAGATCTCCTAGTCTTAGATGTGCTTAAGATTAGGACTCTCACACACATTTACTTTTAAAATTTACTATTTCTATCAAGCTATAATTACCAAACTAGGGGTTTGAAAGAGGAAAAATCCCCATAAGAAAATTAAAACAATATTTTGCTTCAAATATTTTAGTAGGTTCAGATCTGGAAGCAAAATTTGGAAAACATAGGAAGGAAGTGTAAAGATAGGAGAGATGATTCAAATCCTTATTCTCAAAAAAATCATAATAGGACTAAATCATCACCTTGTGTGTATGAGTTCGATGCAAGAATTTTACCAAATTTTAGTGGATTAGGACTTGTCAGCTGTGCTGGTTCTAGTTTCTACCTAGAAACCCTAAATTTTGGGACTAAATCTCTAGTTTGGCATATAGTTTCTTATACACATCAACAAAAACAAAATTAGGTTTTCAGCTCTTTCTTAGGTCATCTCCTATGCTCTAGGTACTTTCCTATATCTTTATGTTTGTCATTCTAATTTCAAGATTCATTTTCTAGGTCATTTAGTTAGATTTGCATAATAATTTCATCTCTTTCTTTCTAATCATTTTCTTAGTGTTAAACCCCCCCTTGTTAATCACAGCCAAGGAGACCTTGTAGCCATCTATTCTCCTAATTCAATAATTAGGTTGAGATCTCTAAGGTTTCCTTGAATGAACTAAGAAGGAAATAGGAAAGGGATCCCCTATCCCTTATGTGATTCATCTCCTAAAAGGTGGAGCACCCTATTTCATTGTGTTCATTTTAGTGAACACCTTTGAACACCTTATTTATAATTTGGAGTGCATCATAGTCCTAGATCTAGCTTACATTAACTTTGCATTAAGTCTTGCATTAGTTAATTTACATTTAGGGATTCTAAATCTTGCATTAGTGAAAGTGCATATAGGTTGCATTTTTGCATCTTGCATCACTAAATTTGTAGTGCCCCTCCATGATTAGTTCTGACCATGTTTCATGATAAGGCATGGTGTGGTATTTAGCTCATTGAAATTTTATTCATTGTGTTTCATTTTATTTTGATGAATAGTTAATTTGCTTGATAATCAAATAAATACCATTCGATGTATGTGTTTAATTGATACTCATTTATATAAGAATATATAAATATAAATGTTTATCAATATATTGTTGTACTCTAACCTATTACTTTGATAACAACATTTTGTTTAACAAATATATATACATATATTTATATGTGTATGTATTATGTTTAAGTTAAAGATTATTTCAATTATTATATTAAAGAGAAGCTATTTTGTGAAAATAAATAAATAAATAAAAACCTTATCACTATAATATATATAGATATGTGAGACGATATTTATGAAGGAAGTTATTTCAAAAATTGATGGGTAACCGCTCGACGGGAGTACTAACGGGAGACATGAAAATAAATGGAGATGGTCCATGAAGGATATCTCATCATACCATTCCTTAATCACCTATTAAAGGTTGGTCAATTTTCATTGAACCACGATAATGACCTTGGTCGCTGAGAGAGGAAATAATGGAGGGTGATTGTGCAGAGCATTAAAGAAGGAATTGCATGCAAGAGGTGAGAGGGGGACAACTGCAATCGATTTTGTTTAGAACGACTCTTGAAGCAAGGTAGAGGAGCTGATAAAAGATTGAAGAGTGGTATTTAGGGGGGGGATTATTTTCTATGGAGAGGCTAGTGATAGTGCAGGAATATGGGTGCTTCTTTCAACCTCAACATCTCCCAGATTCCATTCAGCAATGTTGCATAGCCAAGTAGGTTTCTTTTGCAACTTATCTTCTGAAAAGCAAATGCAATACATTTCTATTTGGTGGGAATGATTGTGTAATTTTGTAATTTCCTGCATATGCTTTGTATTGATCCATGGCTGGATTTAAATTCAAATGCATTGTGATTGACATCAAGGAATGTTTAGTGTACTGAAACCGCGTATTCTTCCATAACGTCTTAACGTTTTCTCCCGTCATTCCATGGTTATCCCTGTTGATGTACATGTTGGTTGTCCCTTCATTATTCTTGGTATCCGTTGCAGTGCACATTAGTTTAGAGCGGGCCTGTCTTACGAATTGTATCATTTAGCATCAGTCTCCACAAGAACATTGCATCTGATGGACATGGTTCACATCTCTCAAACAATTTCTTCTCTTTTGCAGCTTAAGTAAAGGTCTTGAATCTAAAATTCCCTGTTGCCCTCAGCCGCCTAATCAAGCCTCTAATCTTGTTTAAATTTTCTGTGTTGGTGGGTGTGATTCAATTTCCCACTCAACTAGCATGTACCTTTTTATTCAATATCTTGCTATTTAGATCACATCACGCCAGGCCTCTATTCTTTCTAGCGACGTATCTGAGTTTCCTTGATACAAAATTTAGGTGCCTTTGTATTCTTAACTTTTGTGCTTCTTTTGATCCATTTGAGCTTGCGGTGGGGTTTAATTTCCAAACTTCAAAACTTGAATGCGTCTCTAAAAACTTTCCCTTAGGTCGCGGGTTCTCTATCATGGCTCCTTGTTTTGTGAATAAACTGAAGTTTCTCTTGAGTCACCAACATAGCTTTCTCTTCCCTTTCAGACTCTTTCATTGCTGTTGATCGCCTGTGGGAATCTAATATTTTAATCCACATGGTTGATGTGCCTTGAGTTCATGGATCTAAAGTAATTTTTCCTCAATAGATATATATACCACTAATGAATTCCAATGTAGGCGTGTATTTAGCATTAAGGCCGCGGCCTGGGATAGTGAAAAATTATCCTTGTATGAGGAATTTCCTCCATCTTGTTGGCTTGTAACACTCTTAATGGTGGCTACATGAAATGGAACCATGATGCCATAAACGAGTACCAGTACAACATTCAATTTTTGCATGTTTACACTTGACTTAGTGACTTAGGCCGTCGCCCCCCGTTATTAGCTATTTATCATATTTTAAGCACCGTTATTCAATTCTTTGGTATGGCTGGATTCCTCTTGTTGCACCGTCGTCCCTAATACCCTATGCATGTGAAGGAAAAACAATATTGATAATCTCTAGTCGAGTATTTATGTCATGTGGATATAGAAATTTGTACCTGTTGTTGCTCGTCAAGGGAATCCCCTATTTGCATTCGAATCTTGTAATTTTCCTTATGCCTTACCTCTTGTCAGAGGCCGCAGGAAACAAATTTCCTGTTTGTGGTTAAGTCAAGGGCTTACTCAATATTATCGGCTAAGAAAATAGTTATTTAGCGAACTCCAACTGCGACTCCAGTTGGGTAATATTTGTCTTTCAATAATCATAGTTTGATACTCTCTTAAAGACATTCGTTTTCCCCTGCCGCCAATCTTCGTGCAGTCCCTTTAGTCTTTTGACATGTAAATTTTGCTTGGTGATGTGCCGCTACTCGTCTTTAGTCATTCCCTAACTATCAAAATGTAAGATTGCCTTGAAGATGCCTGATTCTTCTTTCACCAACCAAATCCAATTGCACTTATATGGATCAAGCATTCACAAGTCCATTCCTTTGAGGCATTCTACCAACAGTTTACGTGCCTTGTCTATGTTTCCACATTTTCATCTTTGTCTAGTAGGGAACTTAATGGATGTCTCTTCGTTATCTCTAGATATATGTTGCGGTGCACATTACTAAACTTAGATTGTTTCATTTAGCATCACCGATTTTCTCCACAAGAACGTTGCCCTTGTTTAAAATGATGGAATTGATTCATATCTCTCAAATTATTGTATTCTCAGGCATTTCTTTAAGCTCCTTACCCTGCTTTACACATAATCTTACATCCTTCATATACAACTATTTTCACCATTGGTCAATACCAATCTACCATGCGAAAAAGTTCAGTTTCCACTCGATTGGTCAAGCTTCACTTGCATTAGATTTTACCTTTCCTGGCATCCAAAAATGTCTTGCAAGGAAATAGACTACTGGAAAATCTTTGTGATCTTATTCATGCACCATAGAACCTGAGTTGCGGTATCAACATAGTTAAACCTATACATTAATATTCATACTTAAACCTCTACATGGATACCTCTATTTATTCTGGACTATAGCAAGCGTTGAATTCAAATTTAACTAAGATCGCATTTACAATATTATTTATAAATATTAGAAACCTAATTTCAATGTCTTGTTTCAACTAACCAAGAAGATTAGTAGGGAATGGGGAATTTGTGTAGCTTAAAATAAAATATAGGAAGAAATCCTTTATTATATTAAACTCTTTGCAAATAAATTTCAGAATTCTATTGCTTTTGTGGTCACATAGGTATTTTATTAACTTTATTTCTTAAAATGCATGTATTGATCATAGATTCGCAATTGATATGCATATATTTAAATATCTTACCCTAAATTTTGGAAGTTATTTCGGACGTGTAATTAATAGAAGTTAATGGCAGATTGGAGTTATATATATATATATATATATATATATATACACGAGCCGGATAATTATAGCAAAAGATATATGTAAAACCCATTGAGTATTTTAAGGAAGATTTATTGAGGGACTTAATGTGTGAAGGATAAATTCTATTATTGACATTATTTTTGCAGTATATGAGTAGTTTAAAATAAATGGATCTCTCTCTCTTTTATTATAATCTTAAATATTTAATTAACCACTCCTATAGAGATTTAGTGAACTAAGTGTACAAATAAATTAAGACTAAAGGGAAATATTAACTATGATAACTATATTTAAGATTTATATATATGTGTGTGTATCGATATATCTTGGTAGATGTATTATGCAGTTGGAAGAGTGTGTTTATCCATGTGGAAATTAAATGATTTAATTAAGATTATCTCTTCCTAGGTGATTGATCAAGTAGGTAAGTGACTTACATTTGTGGATTATTAACGAGATTTGATTAAATATATGGACTAGTTTGTCTTAGTGGTGAATAAAGTAGAAAGTAGAAGTGATGTTTATGTATGAAGTTGACTCACGATTACTGGTCTATTGAGAGTTGGTTTTAAATAGTGTATGTCATGATTGCAATAATGTTTGTTTCTTTGTGAGGAACAATGTGCGTAATCTTGGTACATAAGTTGATTTTGTTCAGTATGGTTAGTGTTGTATTGGGTGATTTTTGGGAAATTGTCTCTATTTTCAGAATGTATGTCATTTAGGGTTATGGTTGTAAGTGGGAGCTCGTTTGTACCTAATGGTCATTGTGAGGATTTGATCTTGTGGTTGGTTTTGTATTGAGGGGGATTTTATGTGTTGAAGTTTTGTGTTGGAACCGTGTTGCTTCGTTTTACCCTCGTTTGTGGGTTTTTGGTTAGTCGTTCTTCTTAGGCTTCTAGAGGAAGAGAAAGAATATGTTGCTTCATAGTTGGTTTCCATTTTGGTTTTATGAACGGTTGCTCTTATGCTCGTTTTGATTTTGGTGGGTTTAGCCTTGCACTTAAAAAGTGGTTTTCTTTCTATGAAGTTCAGCATGAGAGGGTGCATGCCTCATGTGGTGTTGATATTTTGTTTGGTTTTAGTATCGTGTGCAAGTGGCTTACTCATTTGTGATTTTGAGATTTTATTGTTTGAAAGGGGGAGTGGCTCTCAACAAAGGTCTAGTGCCCAAAGTGGCTAGTCCAGGATAACTCATTGGGAGTTTAATCAAGTGATAACTTAATTAATTAATTAGGGGATTGGGTAGTATCTCACATTAATTTAGATAATGTATCCTCACTCATGGGCCTAAGTGCTCGTTTAGGCTTGGGATGAGTGGGAAGGCCTAGAATGGAAAGATCAATTGTCTTGCCTCTACATAGTAATTTTGCAAGGTATGTTGATCCTGCATGGCAACATGGGGGTCCGACGCCCAGCAGAGGTGGTCAGGGTGATCCAATTTTCTACGAAGGTTACTCTATGGTAGCCCATCACACCTATGGAATGACACTCCATCCTTTAGCAACCTTGCTTTCCTTTTTGGTTCCCCTTCGTGTTCTTGTACCTCTAGAAGTGGCTATATTTTAATGGTTGTTGAGGCAATTGTTTTCTGATGTTTGTTATTGAAGCCTCCTTTTAGTCATTTAGTGTTGCATATATGCCTTATGGAAACTTTATTGATGTTAATGAAAGGTTCCTTAAATATTTTTTGTCAGTGGATGTTGTGATCTCATTTGTAGGCCCTAGACCCTATTGTTGTTGACACCTATTATGGTTATTTAGTGTTGTTCTATAATATTGTCAATTGGTTCTATTTGAATTTTCATTATTTTTGTTGTGGTTATGTGTTGGAAATTTTATGGGTTGTTATCTTGGGTTATTGTTATCCTTATTGTGGAGTCTTTTTTACCTTTCATTCACTTGACCTTTTTGGTTGAGGATCTTTAGGTCCACTTGGTTGGGTGGAATGTGGTATGCACCCCATTGGGTTCCTAGGTTGTGTTCATGATGTGGAAGTAGGCATAGAGTTTCCAGAGATTCTCTTAGTTGAAGACGGTTCCACGCTTTGCACCTTATTCTTCCTTGATGTATTATTATTTTACTTAATGTACTCTTCCCATTGATATAAGGGAAGGATTATGTAATGTACTATTGTATTCATGGTGTGTTGTACCTATGGAAATATGATCCATAATTGTGATATTGAACTATAAATTGAAATGTAATAAATGATGTATATCTTTTCATCTCTATTGATCTTGGATGATTTTATGTTATCATTATGTTATCTTGTGAATGTGTGCTTCTATTGTTATCTTCTTGGAATTATATTTTGTGATGTTATTGGTTGCAAATGTTATGTGTAATCCAGCCATGTAACCCCATGGGACTAGTTAGGCTTCATTATGTAATATTTTAAGGTTACTTAGTTAATAGTTATTGCATAGTTACTATCTTTTTACCTTTTTAAAAATAAATAAATAAATAAAAATTATGTGGTAATTTTTTTTAGATAAAGTTGCAACATTTTTAGGGTG
>VDFB02146814.1:0-16227 GCA_007258455.2 Sequoia sempervirens
TCATCACCACTTAAGGGCCCATTTTTTCCATGATGATCCTACACATACCCTGTCCTTCATGTCGAGAGTCTCAAACTCTCTTTGAAGCATCTAGAGCTTCACTAATCTGACTTTATCAGTCCCTTTGTAGCTTCAATAAGACTCGATGCTTTTGCATCTTTCCTCCTAAACTCCTTCAACTAGGTCTTCTGGTTGTTTGCGAGAACAACATATGCTACAAGATCAGTCACATCATTGAACCCACTAATCACAAACTCCCACAAATAATTTACAACCATTATGTTCTTCATTTTCTTTTCCCAAACATCATAGTTTTGACCATTAAAGGGCGGTGGCTACTGCCAACTCTTCCCTTCATCTCCATCCATGTCTCCTAACACACAAAAAAAATTATACCCAAAAATAACAAATGCCCTAAATCATGAAGAAATGGGGCCTATGGCTCTCATACCATGTCAAAATTTCTAATTGCACAAAACAACACAGAGTTGTTGCTATGTTTTCCAGTCAACTAGGAATACCCAAACAAAATTCAAAAGCACAAACAATGCAAGGAGACATGCAAAAAAAATTATATTCAATAAGTTGGAAATCACATTACAAAGGGGTAAACTTAAAAAACTCAGAAAATAAATCTAAACTACAAATTAAAAATTGTTAGGAGTAATCTAGAGTTGCTCATACAAACTGACAACTTTCAGGAGCTTCTGAGAGCTCATTTTTCTTCTACACAAAACTTATCAGGAGTTGCATAGAGCTCTATCTGGAGCAATCACTGCTCAGAAACATACAAACAAAATATAGCTACTGCTATTCAAAAGCTTCTCTGAATCACACAGAGAACTAAAAAAAAACATTCCTCTTCTCAAACTACTGCTACTCAGGAACTCTAAAAACTGAATTATGTCTTCATTCCTTTTTTGTCTTCACAAAATTCCCTCACAAATTTGAAATCATCTACTGCAATTAATTCTTGAGATTCAAAATCTCCTACCACATTAAATTCTAGAGCTATTAGGAGTAGAATAGGGATGGAGATCCCAAAAAAAGAAAATTGTCATTGGAGGCTTCTAATAGGTAGGTGAGACAAGGGTTGACATGAGAAAGAGGTTCAATTAGAAAAAACTAATATTTCCAACAATTGTCACTGTTAAAAAAATTATCAAGAGATTGTGCAAATGTAAATGATGATTTTGGGTTCTCCCACACAGTGCTTTACTCCTAGGGTTTTTCACCTAGAAAAGGAGAAAGGGGATTGAATGAGGTCCAAAATGCAAGGGTTTACTCTCAAATTTAATTTAAATGAGGTGTATTATGCCTAATTAAGATGCTCTAATGCTTTGATCTGAAATTGAAATGATCTAATGATGCAAAACTTAGAAGATGTAAAGTGCTCTAAAACACAATGTGATATGCAAAAATGCCTAAAAATGCAACTAAATGAT
Source organism: Sequoia sempervirens (assembly GCA_007258455.2). Classification (NCBI taxonomy): domain Eukaryota; kingdom Viridiplantae; phylum Streptophyta; class Pinopsida; order Cupressales; family Cupressaceae; genus Sequoia; species Sequoia sempervirens. Next base: position 1,446 of record VDFB02146814.1, read on the forward strand.
GAAATAATAGAAAAAAATGAAAGAGATGCACCTAAAATCTAAAGCTTGATGTTGGGATATTCTGGAATCCTAAAAAATCAACTGAAAATGTTGACTAGTACACTTACACCAGGCTAGGTGACTTAGACCCAGTTTTGAGAAACTTTGCTGAAGTTGGAATCTGCCAAATGGGTATCCAAAAATGTCAAAATAACTTTTCAGGCCTGAAAGTAGGACTAATCTGCCACTAGTAGTGACTTAGTCCTCTTGCAAATTTTGGGAATCTTGGGACAAAATCTTGTAGCCTCATGTCTGCACTTGATTATGCAGAAAATGGGGTAGAAGGTCTCTCTAAGCTTGAATTAAGGTTGTGTTGACTTGATTGACTTTGAAGACTTCTTGATCACTTTTCAACACCTATTTTCTTGACAAATCTGCATACAAAAGTGTACAAACACACATGCAAAAGGGGAAAAATGGATGAGGGTTAGAGAATAGGGGTTTACTTGGTCAAACCCCAACACTTTAGTAATCAAACTGTAAACAATGAAATGAAATGAAAGGAGAATGATAAATAGATAACATGAAAATTTCATAAACTTACCACACCTTTGATGTTCCAAATATGAAGATATGCAATGAAGTACTCCAATGGATTGACTTGATAATGCTTGATTTGATTGAATGCTTGTGAATGACTAAGTTGATGAATGCTTGAATGCTTGTGAACTAGGAGAGTGTAAGAGATGTAGAATGGAGAGAAAAACCCTTATTTATATTTGATTTTACTAAAATTTCCCGAAAGTAACACATCGCAGGCCAACATCCAAGGTTAAAGGACAAAATCCCGCTAGAAATTTAAAATTATTTTGAGTTTTATACTAAAAAGGACTAAGTCGCCCCTATTGGTGACTTAATCCCACTTAAGAAAATTAAGTGGGTTTTAGGAATTACAGGGCTTTAAATGTTTTCCAACGGGTATATCCTCAAAAATACACTTAAAAATGGCCAAAAACTGCATTAAGGGGTCATTTAAACATGAGAAAGGGTTGAATTAGTGAAGACAAGTCTAGAAAAAGTGTGAAAGTGGGTTACAATACTTCACAACACTTTAAAATAATACTTGGTAAGTGATAAAAGAGGTTATTTAGGTGAATCATAATGAAAGGTCTCTTTAAAAGTGAAAGTGGGTTACAACACTTCATAACACTTTTACAAGACATCCTAGAAGTCTTGATGATTCACAAGGGTCCAAGACCTAATGTGAACATGTTGGCCACATTACAACATTAAATCTAGGAAAAATAAAGCCAAAGTCCACTAGAAAGACTCAAGTGAGCATAAAAATGTCAACTATACATTTTTTGGTGACACATTAAGCCCCCTCTTTAGTGAGAAGATGAACTTGCTTCAAACTCTCACTAAAGTAGCCCAATATGCACATCGTGAGGGATCCAAATGCACTCATGTCGGGTAAGATGAAACAACAATAATCAAGAGGGATGATCAAGCCCCCTGTGATCAAGATCTCATGGTAAACAAAACATAAGAAAAAAGGAAACACACATGATGATGAAATGAATGAAAGCTTTGATCGCCTATCCAACTCATTGTGGATTAGATCTAAGTTGTTTGTTTCAAGCAAGAAATTTGTACTCACTCTAGGGTGATGGTACTTATGGCTATCTTTCGGGTGAGAAATCCAAAGTATACTCACTCTAGGGCAAAAAACCTTCTAGTTTTCCATGGGGTGAGATGACCAAAAGGTGAGAAACATACAATCTATTAGTATGCACTCACACAAGTAAGTGGCTATGGGGAAAATTTGTGCTGTGGAATGGTCTTTCCCACTCAACCATATCAAATTTATACCTCTTGATAACTTTAATAAGGTGCCACAAAGAAAAATGTTAGTGTGTGCTTCATGAGACAAGAAAAAGCTTTGTATGCTTAGAACTCGTGAAAAAATGAAAAGGTACCATAGGCATGCAAGTTGTGTTATACAAGGTGGCCATGTAAAATGCAAAAAATGTAAAATATAAAATGAAAAAGGAACATTCAAATGAGTCTTGTTAAATTCATGTGAGGTCTATAACTTAGGTAGCATTGTGTCTAATGTCTCCAAGAGTGGACCAATCAAAAGATAAAATATTCACAGCTTAGGGGATGCAGTGTGTCACATCAGGCCACCAAGAGGAATGCAATATGCTTAGATAGATCATACCTATGAAGTAAATTACACCCAATGTCATCCACAAAGTGACAAACACATTGTATAAGGTAACAAGGCTGCGCTGAGAACTAAGGAAAAGAAAAATACAAATGAATAATTCCAATGTATGCCCCCACTTTAAAGGAATTGCTACACACCGTTTTGTGAGCAAGTACTTTAAAGTAGCAAAATGAAAAAAAAATGGAAAAAAAAAAACAAGACATGAGAGCCAACTTGAAAGCCCCTATGCCAAGTCATACCTCCTAGTAAGGTTGCATCATGCAAATGAAAAGGAGGAAATTAAAGAGGGGTTTCCCCCAAAAAGGAACACACCAAAAACATAAGGGATCTATGGATTTGGGGTCAGTATGTTCATTGTTGCAATGTTTTTATGAAAGAGAGTGGAACTATCATCATTCCCCAAATACATAGAATTGGAAGAATGACACAAAGAGAGAGAAAACAAAAGAAAAGAAAAAGTCCTGCTTTGGGCTCAACATGGAAGAGAGACATTGCAAGTATCAACACTTTGCATCATCCCCAAAAGGAAAAACACAAGCTTAAAAAGAAACAAAGGTAAAAGAAAAGAAAAAGCTTTTGGTCAACATGAAGTTGAGACATTATGGTCTCAATGCTCCAGAATCATCTCCAAAAGGAGAACAAAGAAAAAGTGAAAAAGGACCTTTTGGACAACATGAAGACATAGCATAACTACGCTTTGCATCACCCCCAAAAGGAAAAGCAAAACAAAAGCAAAAAGGACGCTCGGGTCAACATGGAAGAGACATATATCTATATGCTTGTAATCATCCCCAAAAGGAAAACACAAAACAAAATTCAAAAGGACCTTTTTAATCAACATGGAAGATACATAGGGTGTATCTACACTTGATTCATCCCTAGAAGGAAAACACAAAACAAAAAGTTTTCTAAAAAGGACCTTTAGGGTCAACATGGAAGAGACATAGGGTGTCTCTATGCTTTACATCATCCCTAAAATGAAAACACAAAACAAAGTATGACATATAGAAGAATAGAGGTGCGACTAGAAGAAGTATACAAAGAGAGAAAACACCAAATGATATGCATGATAGGGGAACATGATACGTACATGAAAAATAAAATGTAAAATGCTAGCAATGCAAATGCAAGTCAACCATTAGCTGAGTTATTAGCTTCGCAATCTTGAGTCATATAAGTAGAAAGAAAATAACACATGTAAGAAACTAGGACAAGTGCAATACTAGGACAAGGCTAACAACTTCTTGCCTCTACTAAATATAAGGAAAGAATGAGCGGTGGGTGATGGGGAGGATCATGTGCAATAGTGAGAATGGAAATTTATGCAATTATTGCATCATGAGATTGGGGATAACCGACTTATGGTATAACAAGATAACAATTGATATCCATGAAGTGATACTTATTCAGTATGTCCTTCAATGTCTGACATTCATCAGTTCAATGTCCAAGAACATGATGATATTTGCAATATGGTATGTTAGAATCTTTAGGATGAATTACCAATATGTTCATAGGTGGTAATAGAATGAGACCTCTTTTGAGAAGAATTTGGAGTTTCCTTTCAAATTCAGGTGGTGGATGGAGAGGAAACTTGAGTTTCTTCAATTTGTCAGGTTGTTTGCGTTTACTAGATTCTCTATTTTCATGAATCAAAGGGGGAAGGGGACCCATGGGGATCCTATCATCCTTATCATTGGAATCATGTAAAGGTTGTTCACATGGGAGAAGAATGTTCAAGTCAGGAGGGGAATCAAAGATCACTGTGCCATCATCTCGCAGTCTCCAATACTGAAAAGGAGAGTTACTGTTATCAGGAGGATCTTGATATCCTAATCCTGTTGTGTTTTCTTCTTGTGGTTTTTGTTAAAAAATTGGTGGATGTTATGTTCAGTTGTTGTATCACAAGCTTGTTTGCTCAAGATAGTAAAACCCTTGTCAAATGTTTCTTCAAGGTTGATTGGTGTGTTTGTAACTTTGTTATCATAAAATGGTTGTGGAGTTTCTTTTTTAGAGGAGCTAGGTCCACCTGATGGAGGGAACTTAGTTCCTTCATTTGTTTCAGGATGAAGATAACCAAATGTATCAGGGGATACAACAGTAGGGAGGTTTTGTGACCTCATGGATGGGTAAAAGGCTACATTGGCTTCAATTTTGTCAAGGCATTCGTTTAAGAACTTATTCATGCTATCATCATCTTCTCCAATGATGTCAACAGCATGAGGTGGACATTCATTAGGAGTTGAAGGAGCATGAGGAAGCTCAAGGTCATTAGGATCACAGCCAAAGGCACAATTTGACATATCCACTAAAGATTTCAATGAATTCCAAAACTTATTAAAGGAAAAGGCCATGATGAAAGGAAATTAAATGCAAGAAACAATAAATCTGGAAAGTATGACAGAGTATAGTAACAGAAAACAAAGATGCCAAAAATACCTAGAAAATACCATAAATGATAATGCAAAAAATGTAGGACTAAGTTGTCCAGGGTGTCGATTTAGTCCCACTAATGATTTTTTTTTGTGTGTTTTTTAGAATTTTTAAATGCAATTCTATGTCTTTTGGATGCACAAATGCAACTACAATATAAAATGTATATTTTTTGTGATTTTCAATGCAAAGAGGATGCAAAAAGGGAAGCTAATTGAGTTGTTCACTAATGCAATTATAAAACCATAAGTTGCAATTTAATTAATTCAATATGCAATGCAAATGAAACCTAGGATGTAGTTAAAATCAGAAAGAAATAATGTTCAAAATTCAAGTTCACCAAAATGTAAATGATGATTTTGGGTTCTCCCACACAATGCTTTACTCCTAGGGTAATTCACCTAAAAGGAGAAAGGGGATTGAATGGGGTCCAAAATGCAAGGGTTTACACTCAAAGTTAATGTAAATGAGATGTATTATGCCTAATTAAGATGCTTTAATGCTCTTATCTAAAATTGAAATGATCTAATGATGCAAAACTTAGAAAATTTAAAGTGCTAGAAAACACAATGTGATGTGTAGAAATGCCTAAAAATGCAACTAAATGATGAAATAACATAACAAAAAAAAGAGGTGCATCTAAAATTTGAAGCTTGATGATGGGAGATTCTAGAATCCTAAAAAATTATCTGAAAATATTGACTGGGACACTTATGCCAGGCTGGGTGACTTAGTCCTAGTTTCAGGAAACTTTGTCGAAATAGGAATCTACCAAATTGGTATCTAGAAATGTCAAAATCACTTTTCAGGCCTGGAAGTAGGACTAATCTGCTGCTAGTGGTAACTTATTCCTACAAATTTTGAGAATCTCGGGAAAAAATCTTGTAGCCTCAGGTCTGCACTTTCTTTTCTGATAGGTGTCTACACTTGATTATGCAAAAAATAGGGTAGAAGGTCTCTCCAAGCTTGAATTAGTGTTGTGTTGACTTGATTGAGTTTGAATACTTTTTGATCACTTTTCAACACCTATTTTCTTAACAAATATGCATACAAAACTCTGCAAACACACATGCAAAAGGGGAAAAATGGTTGAGGGTTAAAGAATAGGGGTTTGCCTTGGTCCAACCCCACTTTGGTAATAAAACCCTATATAATTAAATGAAATGAAAGGAGAATGATAAATAGATAACATGCAAATGTCATAAACTTACCATACCTTTGATGCTCCAAATATTAAGATATGCAATGAAGTGCTCCAATGGATTGACTTGATAATGCTTGATTTTCTTGAATGCTTGTGAACTAGGAGAGTGTAGGAGATGTAAAATGAAGAGAAAAACCCTTATTTATATTTGGTTTTACTAAAATTTTCTAAAAGTAGCACATCACAGGCTTACCTCAAGGGTTAGAGGACAAAATCTCGCTAGGAATTTAAAATTATTTTGAGTTTTGTGCCAAAAGGACTAAGTTGCCCCTATTGGCGACTTAGTTCCACTTAAGAAAATTAAGTGGGTGTCAGGAATTATGAGGCTTTAAATGTTGTCCAACAGGTATATCCTCAAAAACACACTTAAAAATGACAGGAAAGTACATTAATGGGTCATTTAAACATGAGAAAGGGTTGAATTAGTGAAGACAAGTCTAGAAAAGTGTGAAAGTGGGTTACAACACTTCACAACACTTTAAAATAATACTTGGTAAGTGATAAAAAGAGGTTATTTAGGCGAATTATAATGAAAGGGTCCTAGAAAAGTGTGAAAGTGGGTTGCAACACTTCACAACACCTTTACAAGACAACCTAGAAGTCTTAATGATTCACAAAGGTCCATGACCTAATGTGAACGTGTTGGCCACATTACAACATTAAATCTAGGAAAAATCAAGCCAAAGTCCACTAGAAAGACTCAAGTGAGCATAAAAATGCCGACTATACATTTTTTGGCGACACAAAAAATATCAATTTGTGGCCTTGACCTAAAATTTGATAAGCTTTAATTGTATCTACATGCACATATATGTTTCATCATGTTATATAGTTGTATTAAACATCAATAAACATTATATATGTGTGTTCAATGTATAAAATTCATTGAACTTATTAGTTACTTTTTAAATATCTTGTTCCAATTTTATCTTATACAAATCATGTCTTGTATTTACAACATTTTATATAATTGTTCAATTTTATAGATTGTACATTTTATACATAAAAGGAAATAGATTTTTGTTTAGTGATTCAAATATTTGGTAGAATTGGAAAATAGTTAAAATTACTTGCCCTTAACTATTTAAGGAATATTTTAATTTGTCACCTAACCATGTGATAAATTATATATATGAAATTTGATTCTAGATAAAATATCTATACATACATGAGTGCACATATAATCATCAAAATGAACATAACACAATCATAATTGAGTGCATATATAATCATCATATTAAAGTCAACTGATATAAATAAACACAAACATGATCATATTAATCGATATAATGTATGTGAAATGGTCCATGAAATAACATGTTTAAAATGTATGTCATGTCCAACACATATATTTAAATAAAACTAGAGATCTATAGTCCATAAAATTTAAAACCACCTAACTATCAGGGCAATCAATCAAATCAAGTCCCCTCTTTGCTCCACGTGGACTAGATGTACCCATATCATGTTGTAAAAGAGTACAAGAAACTTGAAATTAGATTTAAATCTATTTAGAAATTTTGATATAATTTAACATATAAACTTGAAAATATAAACTTGATAAAAATAAATTTAATTAAATATCTAGTAAATACAGTAAAAAATATTTTTAGTATGCATGAATTACCATATGATCATGTGAATATACTGGCACATTTTGTTAAATAGGTAGCATAAATATCAATTGAGAATGTTCAAATTATTGATCTACTATATCCTGCATATTCATATAAAGCAAACAATATATTAAAACCTCAAATATATATATTTAAAAGGTCCCTAAAAATTGTATAGCAGATTTAGTAAAGTTTACAACCTTGAATGATATGACCTCATGATCACGCACCTAATATTTCCAATGCATAAATGATGACGATGTCTCAGGTGTGCCCACCATGGGTATCACATGAAATCCCTGCATATAGATACAACAATGTATAGATCATTCACACATTTGTACAAACTCAAATTAAATTAGATCTATGATGTCTATTTAATTTAAACTTAATTTTTTTTTGAAAGCACACACCTGAGTTGATGATGACTCAAGAGCGCTCACCATAACTTGTGGTTGGTTGGTACTCAGTATCGCATGATCTCCCTGCATCTAGATATAATATATCATTTCACACATGTGCACAAATTCAAATTAAATTAGATATTTCCATATAATTTAGTAAAATATTTATTGGTTTGTACCTAACCAAAAGGTGAGCCCAAATCTATAGCACTCAAAATGCAAACACGATCATATTTAGATTTAGGCATTGTGTGATCATGCATCTACACTGAAAACTTCTTGAATTAATATTATATTATATATATAATTTGGTGTTATTATTTACATGAATTTTTCACATTTCAAATAAATTATTTAAATGTGCCTAAGTTCATAGATGAAAATACCTGTGTAGGATGATCCTTAGAATATAGTAAATTCATATATGACTCCATCCTAGATGCATGTGGGTCACCTGAAGTGGATGCCTGAGTATGCCCATAGCCTGAGCCTCCATGCTCTCTATTTCCCACTTCAACCACCATGTGTGTAGTCTAATAAGCGAGATGTCTTGAAAGAGAACTCAATGCTCCTAATGTTGACAACATTGTTTTATGCTAAAATACAGAAAGAACACCAGGAGGAGGAGCAACAATAGGATCAATCAGAGCACGTTGCTGAGGATCAACACATGCTCCTAATATATGTTGGAGCATGCCACACCCAGCTCCCTAAAATGACCTCATATCAAAATAGTTTGGTTTTAAACCCAACTCAAACTCAACCCATAACTTTCTCAAAAAGTATAGGGGCACCTCACAATTTCCATGTGGTGGAGTATCAAACACCATCCACCATCTATCCCAAAACTTTGTAGCTATCTATGGATGCCTACACCATTTAATTGAAATTAATTTTTTGGTGGGTGGAATTGGTTCATTTGTTTGGGGGCTAAAAAAATGTTGGAAAATGGCTTGTTTGGTAATTTTAAGGTCATTAATTTATTTATAGGATAATCCAACTACATAGAATTATCTCCTCTCTTCTCTCCATTGATGGAACCTATCTAGGTCTGCATCAATAGATCAAATTGAATTGAAAACAGTTTGCATCGAAGATGCAAACAGTGTGAGATGGGGGGGATATTAGGATCATTTTTTTATCAAATCTATATTTTCCTAAATCACATTAAGGTTTTCTCTAATTCTCTCTCTTAACTGAGCCTAATCTACTATAGGGCATGGGGGGTTAGGAGGTGGAGAGTGTGGAGGTGTGGGATTTTTTTTGTGGTGGGGGATCTAGATGTATGGGATCTTTAGGTTGTGCATTAGGTATAAAATCCTCTATGTTAAATTCAAGCTCCATGTGAACAATGAAATGTCAAATGCATGTTAAACAATTAAAAAAAATATATCAACAAACTAATTAAATAATTTACACACTTTGAGAGTTATTTAAATCACATTGAACATGCACAAATTCAAAATACATTTCATTTGAAGACACATTCAATTTATAACATTAAAAAATCCATACCATGTACATATTAAATTATATAATTAAAGTCATGTACATGTACCCTTGGTTAAATTTGAGCACTTTATCTTCTAGTAACCATATGGTTTCATTTTCCTTGCAAGGTTAAAATTGAGTGGTGTGTGGTTGTTAATTTCAAATTATTGTATCATTCTATCTTGGACTAATGAATGTCATGCCTTAGTGATTCTTTTTAGATGATTCTATGTCTGTCCTAAACTATGTATTGATTGTCAATAAAAAATGCCTCTTAGGCATCATGTCACTCATCAAGGTGGGAATGAGAGGAAGGCTAAGAACCCACCTATGAATCCTATTAGTGGTCCTCAAGTTATTGATCTCCTTCAAGATATAATAGTAAGGGGCCCTCATCAAGAGGCATCTATGTGTGAGAATTTGTACATTAATGTAATAAAGAAGGTGGATGTGAATCTATGTGTAGATTGAATGTATTTTTAAAGGTGTTGTAATGGTAGAAATTGAGAGATTCTTAACATGTATTTGTGGGTAACTACAAAGTATTATATTTTTTAGCAAAGAGGTACTATAGGACACTTGCAATAAATTGGCAGTATTACTACAAATCACTTGCAACCTAAAGGTAACAATTTCTTGTTAAAAATGGGAAATGGTATAATGGGTGACTTATATCATAGAAAGGTTATAGGCACTTGCAATTTTATTTGAGATTTAGATATTTATTAACTTAGATTTATTATGAGATGTAGATAGTAGGAGGTCAACTAGTGTTTGTGTTTAGTTTGTTTAGTGGTATAATAAATTGGATGAGTGAGTAGCATGTTGTGGTTTCTATGTCTACTATAATGACAAAGTATGTTGTAGCTACTCTTGTCTTTAAGGATTTTAGTTATATTTATAGCTTGTGTTTAGATGTTGGGTTGGGTCCTGTTGTAGTTATAAATTAATACAATATTTAGTGTGCCATTAGCTTGGAAAAGAACCTAAAATTTCATATAGAAATGAAGCATGTTGATGTAAAGTATCATTTTTTTATGATGTGGTGGGAATGGGAGAGTGATGTTAGATATATTTGATAATATGAAGAATGCTGCAAATATGTTAAAAAATCTAATAAAAATAAATAGGTTTAGATAGCATGATGAAACTATTAGTCTCACATCCCCTAGTAAATAGTTCACAAAAATGATTGTCAATGAGAATAAGGAAGATAAATATAATACACAACTTACAATCCTATTGTTTGGTTATCTATTTTTAAAAAATGTGACATAATTATTTTGTTGTGCACCTAAGCATGAATAAACCCATCTAGGGTTTATAATTTTATGACATTATAAATAGACTTATCTAGGGATTATGTGTGATTTCAGGGCTAGTAAAAAGACAAAAAATCTAGAAATTATAAATCTAATTTAGGTTTAGGTTTTAGGGTTTAGGTCCTAGGATTAAGGGTTTTAGTTTTTAGGTCTATATTTTTTGCAACCTAGGGTTTAGGGTTTTGATTTCTAAGTTAAATGTGTCTAATTTAGGTTTAGTTTTTATGGTTTTCAATTTACAATTTAACGTTTTTGGTTTGGTTGAAATTTTTGGTTTTAATTACAATCTAAAAACTAGAAATATTGAACATAAAATAAACAAAACAAACAAAAACTAAATAACAATTACAAAACAAAAATGCAAGATATAAAGAAAAAAAAAAGTAGAATTCAACCAACCTGGAGGTTTTTGAGGTCGATTGTGTTAATGGGAGGAGGTGGCAATGAAAATTTGGTTGAGCTGGGCCCTTAGAAATGAGTACACAAATTGAGCTCCCCCTCAGGCATGCAGATAAAATGAAGTGAGAAAAGGAATAAATTAGTCATTAATTTAAAAAATTAAATAACTTTAAGAAACACGTATGTGTTATAAAACTCATATGCATTATGAACGCGTACATTTTTTGTAATGCATATGCGTTTTATAGTACGCACCCCACTCTAAACATACACATTCATATTTAGGCTCAACTACCTGATCCAAAGCACATATGCATTTTTTAAAAATACGTAGATGTTTCCTGCAATTTTTTTTGTTTTGGCTGAAACTTCCCCTCTTTGTGGACACAACTTCCAACTTTTAGCTGCCAGTGTAGACACACTAAAAGGTAGATTGGAAGAGTTATTCTAAAATGGAAATGCTAAAACAAGTGAAAGTTCCATTTTGGAATCTTGTCCATGAAATTTAGGACTACTCGATAAAAATAATGGGGTTAGACCACTAGGTATGTCAAAATAAAGATAAGAAAATAAATAAGGAAAATTACATAAAGATTAAAATCACTATGGAATCTTTTACCTTTTTTTCCTCTTTCTCCTTAGATTGAGCTAGAAGAAGAGTTACACCCGATACTCCCTTCATTTTATCTTTTAATGTATGGAACATGGTTTTTTATGAAACCAATAACATCATGATATGATTTAAATGGTGGGATACCAAATAAATAACATAAGGATAAACTAATAGAAGATTAGATAGAAAATAGAGTAGCATTATGTTGTGATAAGAATAAATGATCAAATAAAATGAGAAGCCTCCAATTTATAAATTTTATAAGAGGGAAATCAAGATGTAAGATGCATGTATTGATGGATGACTAAATTCGATAGATGATTGTGATTTTGAATTAAACCTTAACTTTATAACGAGTGTCACAAGAGGACTAAATATGTAAAAGATAGGTTTAAATTTTGGATTCTTTCATATGCATGATCATAAATCATGGAAAAATACTTGTCACATGTTGGCAAGTCTAGATTGCGATCCATGTTATAAGATTTAATTGCTAGGATTAACTGGAGAAGGATTTAGGATAGTATGAATTGAAATATTATGGGAAATGATAATGGGGATTAATTAACCTAAATTAATTAATTAAATAGCTACTAATTAATTGATTTAACTAGAGGATTTAGTGGATAAGGTTAAACTTAATTAAATAAAAAATAATAATTTAATTAAATGTAAGGAATAGAGGTAAAGTGAATTAATTAAATAGTAAATATTTATTTAATTGGCCAAGATGGGATAAGGTCTAGTATGGAAAAGTATGAATTTTATTAGGTGTCTACAAGGAAATAAAATAAAATTAAGATACAACAAGGCTATATACCTTAAAGTTGGAAAAAATGATCTTTGACTAAGATCATGCCTTAACAACAAGTGATACTTGAGATATTTAGCTATATCATTGATCCAAGATCTAAGATGAGTTATATTAGAGAAATATACTATAACAATTATAATCATAAAGATGATCATGTCAAAGGGTACAATTTCCTTTTCATTCATAACCTTTACCTCAACAAATTTAAAACTTGAGTGCTTATGAAACTTGTTTTTCTTAATAATATTCATGTTAAATAAATAATGGTGTTGCTTGTAGTGTTGAAAAAAGTAACCCTTTTCACACTTAATTTGGGAATGAATAATTAATGATAAAATGGACATAATTGTGCCTTATTTGGTGTAAATTGTAAAGTTTTTCTTCACACTTTCACACTAATCTAGGCCTTCATTAATTAATTGAGGTGAATTGGCTTTAATTGGCCGCTTTAATTCAAATCCAAGCCTTATTTATTGCATTTTCCAAGGGATAAAACCCGACACTCATTAATAATGTTTCACAATAGTTAATTTTGTAAGGCTTGAGTCCTAGGATACTAAACTAGGACCCATTCGCCACCTAGAAAATGGGTCATCACTAGGTCCTAGGACCCCCTTTTGGCATGTTATACCATATTCCCTGAAATATGTCCTAGTTAAGTATGCTAGGACCCATTCTCCCAATGGCGAATGGGTCCTCTTTAACTTAGGATACCCCCTTTTGGATGTGTTTCTACTGAGATTTTAATGATTTCAAATCCTAGATCTGATGTCAGCTTGTGCTATTTGAATTTCAGGATTTAATCTTAAGTTAAGTATAAATACAAGGTTATTTTCACATAATTTCACCTAGAAGATTTCAAGCGAGCAAGAGCACTTTCACAAGAGAATTATAGAGCATTCAAGATAATTCAAGAAGGAATTCAAGGATAGATTATTAGAGTTTTATTGCAGCAATCAAATATCCAATTCATCTTGTCAAAGGATCTGTTCATCATTCATGTTGTTGAGCTAATCTGTTGATGTAGCATTGAAGATCCAATTCAAGCATCATTTCATATCCAAATTCAAGATCAAGATCTACATTCCTTATGGATACTTCATGCTATATTTTTGAGTTTTACTCCAAGGTTCAATTGAGGATTGTCGAGTGGTGACATTACTTTGTTCACTCATCTTTCCTTTTATGCATTGTTTCAATTCAAGGTTTAATTACCAAAATAGGGTTTGACTAAGGCAAACCCCTATTCCCTAACAACCAACATTTTTTATTCTCCTTTTATGTGTGATTGTAGGTTTTAGATTAAAGATCAAGCACGGAGAAAAAAAGTTGTCATCTTTCTTGCAAGATCACAAAAAGTACTCTACAAAATTTATTTCAGGATTTTGAGAGATAAACACCTGGGATTTGGGAGAGAAAAATTTGAAGAATAGGATCCTGAAACTAATTTTCTAGAACCCTAAGATGGACCCATTTTCCACTAGGTGAATGAGTCCTTAGTGAGACTCGAAACAATAATTTTTGAACAAGGTACACATCATTTTAGCATCTTGAAACATATCATTTTACTGTTATAATAGTTAGGTTTATTTTATGATTGTTATTTATACATTATAGCCCTCATAATTGAGTGAAACATCCAGTGAAAAAGTGGGTGTACCCATTTGATTAATCTCATTTTTAGTGCACCCCTCTTTTTCTATGTTTCATTTTGGTGAACCCAACTTCTTAAGCATTGTATTTTTCTAATTTTGGATTCACTCTTTTCATCTTATATTAGATCTTTCTTTCATTTGCATTCATTTACATTGAATTAGATCTCATTTAGGGTGTCTTAGTTTGAATTCATGTATGTAGATCTCATCTAGGGTTTTAGATTTGCATTGTTTGCATTCTTTAAATCTAAAAAAATACACAAAAAAATTAGTCATCTTGCATATCACTTATATCATCTAAACTTTCATTTGAAAATCAAAACAAAATTGCATATCAAACTAGGTCTTTTAGTTCATCATTTTGTCACATTTACAACTTGCATTTCACATTGTATTTACATAAATTTGAACTTGAAACTTACTGTAGGAGACCTGAATCTAAAAATCATTAGAAAAAGCTTAAAAATCAGTTTTAGAACCCTAATCTAGGACCTATACTCCCTAGGGCAAATGAGTCTCTAATGAGACCTAAATCTGCATTTCTAGAAATTGAAATCTTCTATTTCGTTCTGTTGTTTGCTACTATCATATCTTTGTTACAGTTTCTTGATTTTATATT
>VDFB02146815.1:0-17474 GCA_007258455.2 Sequoia sempervirens
TTTTAGATTTCCCTCCTTTCACAGTTTCGGGTGCATCTTTCGTCATTGATCGATCTGTGCAATATTTTGAGACTTTGTATATGAAACCTAGCAGTTGACCTTCCTCCAATGATGACCTTGGATGTCTTGATTTATCTTCTAAAAAAGCGAAATAGACCCATCAGAGAAAAACTGATCTTTTGACAATTCTGATTGGACCAGCCTTATCAGGACGTATTTTCAACCAATCAAAATCAATTTGAGCCCTGGAAACAAAAAATTTATATTTAGACATTTTTCTAAAAATAGAATTTTCTATTTTTAGAAAATTTTGCCAGCATCCATTTGACAACAAACCCAAAAAACCCTAAATTACATCTACTTTTAGAAATTTCTAAAAATAGAAAATTTCTATTTTTAGAAATTTTTACTTTTTTACGAAATTTTACAAGATTTTAACCACTTTTACAAAATGCCTTAATGAAGCAAAAATTTTAAATTTTGGGCATAACATGGAGCAAATAAAATTGCTTAGTATACAGTGATAATGGTGACATACAAAACTGGTGAAATTTATGTAAGGAATTGACAAATCATTTAAATGAATTTCTGTATGCACCCAAGCAAATTCATTCTCTGCACAAAGCCTTGCCAGATATAACATGCAAATCAAATAGATATTATCTCGAGGTAAAACTATTGCCTTTAAGCTCTCGATTTTTTTCAGTTGTTTGTTGTTTCTGATTTTGGCTTGAAAAGTTCTACGCCAAAAATAGCATTATGGGGGGAATAAACTAATATTTAATCAGAAAACTTTGCAATCTTGATAACACACATGATAAATGCAAAAATGATGATAGGAGGAATAAGTTAATAACAACTAGATCCAGATGATGGAAATCATACTTTCAGACATGTAAAAGAAAAACTCTAAGATGCCATTTGTATTTACTATTTGTTAGGAATTTTGAGCAAGAACGCTGGCCTGACATTTCATTAAGTCATGTTGTAAGCAAATATTGCCAATAAAGTTTATGATCATTCAAAAAGCACACTCTATAGCCATAGATGTAGCTTAGCCCATATGAAGCATATACCGAACAGGTGCATCTAAACATAGAGATATTCAGATATATAAACTTAGAGATAAGATTAAGCATAAGATGTTCATAAACATAAATATAATCCTATCCAGAGACAGATAGATAACTCAAGTAGAGAAAGAATAATGGTCATACTGGCCAATTTATGCATGTACATTGTGAATTTCCCTCCTATCCCTGAAAGCAGTCTAACAATCTCCCAGGCTCACACTATCAAAAATGAAACATAAACACAGTAATGCATGAGCATGTGCTTAATGGAACTAGGTGCATTAGATCATTTTTAACTCAAGACTTTAAACTCTACTGTTTCTATTGGGAAATGCAATGTCAATGCAATATTCTAAAAACAAAATTGGTACTGGTTCTCAAGAACATACAAAGAAAGGGAGATCTTTGACATGTAAAACATAGCTTGCTAACTGTTCATCCCAGTATGAATGAGCTGCCTTTGGAGTATGGTACAGAACCTGTATGTTAACAAATATAACACTATCTTAGATTCTTAAACATATCTGCTAGTCACATACCACAAAAAAGTCAACAATAGTTTCCATTCTCTATTATGGAAATGGCAGAAATAAGCCTTTTGAGATAGCATAGAATGAAGTCTTTTTTTCAAAGAAAAAACATCAACCTGGCTCTCCACACCTAGAGTTGCAACAGGAGCCAACATTTCTACCAAAGGCGTCAAGAAACTCTTCTCAAGCTTCTCAAAATCCCTGATACATAGAATCAGCAAGAATTTAGAATCTAAATACAACAATAATATCAAAGGAATAGACATAAATATATTAGAAAGTTTATGAAAATCAGTAATAAAGTTTCATGCGTTTTGTTGCAGACAAAAGGTTATTCCATCACTAATTAGAAAAATGTCCATAAAGGATCACTGGGTCCCAACATGCAAAAACATTGATTTGACAACATCGGTGAACATGATTTCCTTCATATTCATTTCATATGCATGTATAAAAAGTGTTTGCATGGAAATAATTATTAATATCATCACTCAAAAAGTTAGGCATTTGGTGTTTGCCATGGCTAAAAGAAGGTTGAAACTTGACCAAGTAACTACTGCACATGAATACAAAATGTAAGAGCTACCTAAATACCAAATACTTATATGGAGACAAAAGTCCAAAGAAAAGTTTATTAACTTTGGCAAGTGATACAAATACAACAGAAATTCGTCAAAATTTACAGTCAATATATATCCATAGATTGTAAGAAAATCTGAATCAAAAGGACTCAATTTATAGTGGTGTCTATTTTTCATTTTTCAATCTAATGCAAATGTAAGTAATCCTTCAATATATAATCCACAAAGGCCGGCCAAGATGCAGCAATCTATTCTAAGGTATGTTCTGCTGCCTCCAAGGCGGGGTTTTCCACTTCTGCTTGGGAGCAATGTTACCCCAAGTTTCCAGGATGGGGGCAGTAAGGGATATGGGGGCCTGTTTCGGGGTCCCCAACTTTTCGAGCCATTTTTGGGGACAGCAAGGAACAGCAAAGGGGACAGCTATATAAAAGATAAGGAAAATTTTAAACATATAGGGAATTTTTAAATATTCAAATGATATCATCGATAAAGCACTCATATACGTTATAGAACCTTAATACATAACATGTGTGTAAAATTGAGAGTTCACATGAGAGTCGAACATATTAATAAATGTCAAAACTTAATTTGTGTGTGTATGTGTGCAAAAAAACTTTAAAACATATAGAATTGCAAATACATTTGATATATCATATAATATTATGTTTTATAATAATAATGACATTTGAATTTTTGATAGTATGATACTTCATCATTGATCAATGATATTATGATAGTCATAAAGATAATTGTCTTAAGTTGTTAGTTTTGATCTCCACTCCCAAACCCTCTCATTGTAATCAAGTTTCTTATGTGACAAGAGATCCCAATAACTAGTGGAGGTTAGGAGTGGTCTAGGGGCAACGCCCCAACAGGGTTGAGGGGCAGCACCCCTTGCAAGGTCCGAAAGCAACTCCCGTAGCATGCTCCCTCCCTATCATGATACAGGGCGGGGTCAAGGGATGGAGCCCTATAATGTCCCCAACTCAAATCAAGATGATTAGCAGCAGATTGGCTGTCCTTTCCTTGGTTTACCCAAGAGGAAGAGGACATAGAGCATTATTGGGTAAGAAATGAAGTCCTTGGCTTGTTCTTAATTTTAATTTTAAGTTGAGTGCACATCTTTTGATGCAACTTAAGTGAACTTAAGTTATTTTATGTTGGGCACGTCTTTTAGGCAACTTAAAGTGATGCCTAGCCAAGGGACTTAAGTTGTCCCCATTTTATGACTAAGTGACATATTTTTAACATGTGCCAACTAGCCTAAAGGGGGCGTCCATCTTCTAGGAGAAGATAAGAACATATTAGGGTTTTAACGTGAGCCTTTGGATTAAAGATGTTAAGATGAAGGGTGGAGATTAAATCATATGGTTATGAGTTGCTATATAACACCCTAAAGGGCTCATTTGGAGGCATGGTGTGATGAAGTTTTCTGCTTATTGCTGCTGCAACTTGGCTTGAGGATTGAAACCCTTGAGTATCCCTAGTTTCGGTGAGACATATGGGCTCTAGTTCGAAGAGTGTGTTTCAGTGGAAGAACTTCGGTTTGTGAAACCCTAGCACATTGTTTATTGAAGGCTGCAAGGTTTTATCAGGTTTGGAGGCCAAAAGTACAAAGTTATCAGCGCTGGTTACTCAGATCTGAAGGTGTTCACTGCTGCAAATCATTCATTTCTGGTTTTTCTAAAGACAACGGTTGAAGGGCAACAATTTCAGACTTAAAGATAGTCATTTTGAGCACCCAACATCACTTTTGGAGGGGCGGCTAGGGTTAGAAAATATTCTGACCTAAATTTGGAACATTTTTTGTATGAAATCTGCATATTTACTTTATGGAATGTTTGATATTGAATTCTGAAATTTTTGGGCAGTTATAAGGGTTCGAAATATCATTTTTCTGAGTATAGTAATATGCAGAATTTTCTATTAAATCTGATAAAAAAAATTGAGTTTGTTTGGAGCCACTTTAATGCAAATAAAATTCCGATTTATGCCCTAGTTTGTGAAGAAATTTGTTATTAGTTTTGGTGCCCTAGTTTCTAAAAAATTATTGTTTCTTTTCAGTATCTTATTTGGGGGTATTACAGTGGTATCAAAGCTGCAAGAACTTGGCAGCCTGTTTGGGTTGACTGCATGTGTGGAAAGGGAGGTCATAGCTTGGAAAAGCTGAAGGAATCAATGACAAATCCCAATCAGCCACCATCATCAAATGAAGAACAAACAAGACAAATGTTTTCAGAAATGGTGAGACTGTTATATGATAACAATCTTTATTTAAGTCATTTGGCTCATAACACAACATATGGAAGGTCTATGGTGCATACAAAGAGGGAAGTAAATAGCAAAACTGCAGAAAATAAGGAATATTCTTCTAGCTGATCCATGGGTTCATCATAATCCAGACCGTTCATGCCTACTTTCATACAAGAAGATGAACCTACACAAGAGGAACCTATTGAAAATAATGAGAATGTTGAAATACTAACTAAGTATCAAGCTTTGGGACCAGATTTTCAATCAACCATCTCTTTCAGGGACTATTTGGAGATCACCAAGCGCACGAAGCCCAAGCAAAAACAAAATCAAGGGAAGTAGAATTATGGGTTGCAGAAGAGGTTGGGACAACTACCCCTACCTAGTTTTGATGGATCATCCAAGTGTACGGCTAGAGCTTGGGTCCAAAAATTAGACACTTATCTTGCTTTGAATCAGATGAAGAAGATTGAGGCCATCAAGTTTGCTACCCTTCACCTTGACGGAGCTGCACATGAGTGGTGGTATCATGGGTTAGTAACACAAGGACATGGAGCAATAGTCTTATGATTAGTTTTGAACTACATTGATAGAACGGTTTGATCAAAAGGATTCAGAGGCACACTCCAGGGAGTTGGCTCAATTGAGACAGGTTGGGGCACTTGATACATATATTTCAAAGTTTCAACAAATATCAGTTATGATTTTTGATGTGTCCGAGAAGAGGTTGATTTCTTGGTTCATAGAGGGCTTGTCAGAACCTCTCAGAGGTTGGATCAAAGCTTTTGATCCACCATCCTTGCAAAATGTTATTAAGCATGCAAGGAATATGGAGTTATCTACACCACAGGCTAGGTTTCCCAGTAAGTTTCCGCAGAAATCCTCGCTGCAGAATTGGCCACAGAAGAAGGACAAGAAACCTGAGTATACTAGACCAACAGGTGGGATATCCAAAGCCAGTTGGTGGGCCATCTCGTGAATTGAGGGACAAGTTGAGAAGGAAGAAGCTTTGCTATGATTGTCGTGAGCCTTGGACCCCTGCACATAGGTGTAAGAATGGGGGCAACGCCCATTGGATTGAGGTCTTTGAGGAGCCTAGTGATGATGAGTTGGAGGAGACCCAAGTTCATGATGAGCAGTAGGAGCAGCTGGATGGGGATTCAAGCGCAAATGAGCATCAGGATGACTCGGTACAAATGGAGGGTGCAATTGCAACTCTCTCTACCACTCCTCATTATAACGCCTTCAGAGTCAAGGGCATCATACAAGGACAATGAGTTATTGTATTGATTGATAGTGGGGCCAACCACAACTTCATTGATGCGTCCTATGTGAAGAAGCGGGGTTTGAAAGTTGAAGAGCATGATGGCTTCCGAGTGAAGACAGCGAATGGCACATTGCATTGTGTTAATTTGTGCCACAATTGAGTATGTCTTTGGGCAACTACACCCTTATTGATGATTTCTATGTGATTGACATTGAGGACACCAATGTTGTTTTGGGTGTTCAGTGGTTGCATTCTATAAGTCCATATGTCAGAAACTTAAAAACTATGCAATTGAGTTTTACCGTAGATGGTAAGAAGGTGGTGTTACGAGGCTTATCTTCAAAGGCACCTAGAGTTATTTCAGCCAAGAGGATGGAGAGAATTTTTCGGCATTCAGAGGATGAGTGGAAAGTGCAATGTTTTATTTCAAATAAGTCTTCGGATACAGGACAACGTAGATATCATGTGGACATACAGGGCATGACGGGCAAGCATAGTTTGGTGTTTTCAAATTTACCACATGGACTACCTCCGGATCGTGGATTTGAGCATGTCATTGAGCTTGTGGACAGCAAACCAGTGGTTACAGATCCCTATTGTCATCCTAAACGATTCAAGGATGAGATTGAGAAGACTATTTGGGAATTGTTGGATGCAGGACATATACGGCCTAGCTATAGTCCTTTCGCTTCCTCTGTTGTTTTGGTGAAGAAGATGGATGATACGATGAGGATGTGCATAGATTATCATGCACTTAATAAGAAGACCATTAAGAATAAATATCCTATTCTGCGTATTAATGAGTTGTTGGATGAGCTACATGGAGCAGTCTATTTCTCCAAAATAGATCTTCGTTCAGGATACCATCATATCCGAGTTCAAGAGCAGGATGTACACAAAACAGCTTTCAGGTGTCACTATGGACATTTTGAGTATTTGGTGATGCCCTTTGGATTATCAAATGCTCTGGCTACTTTCCAGTCTTGCATGAACCATGTGTTCAATAAGCAGTTGAGGAAATTCGTGTTGGATTTCTTTGATGACATATTAGTATATAGCAAGACGTGGGAAGAGCATCTTCGGCACCCTGATGAGGTATTGAATATCTTAGCAGCTAATTCTCTTTTTGCAAAAGCCTCTAAATGTGAGTTTGGTATGACTGAGCTATTGTACGTGGGATATGTCATTGGGAATAGTGGAGTGAAGGTACATAGAGAGAAGATTCAAGCTATACTTGACTAGCCACCACCCAAGAACGTGTCACAATTGAGGGGTTTTGTTGGTCTATGCACATACTATAGACAGTTTGTGAAGGGGTTTTCTTCATTAACTACTCCTTTGACAGATTTGACCAAGAAGGATGCTTTCAAGTGGACAGATGAGACTCAAAGAATCATGGATCATCTTAAGAAGGTAATGAGTACTTGTCTTGTTTTGGCTTTACCAGATTTCTCTAAACCCTTTGTGCTTGAATGTGATGCATCTCGTATTGGTATTGGGGATGTTTTGATGCAAGACAAGCATCCCATTGCTTATGAGACCCAAAAATTGAATGAAGTTGAAAGAAGGTTCTCTACATATGATAAGGAGAAATTGGCAATCATACACGCACTGGAAAAGTTTCGGCAATATCTTGTGGGCAGCAAGTTTATAGTGAGCACTGATCATAATAGCCTCAAGTATTTCATGGAGCAAGAAGGCCTAAATGAGAGACAACAACATTGGGTAAGTAAGCTATATGGGTATGATTTTGACATTGAATTTGACAAAGGGAAAAATAATGTTGTTGCTGATGCATTTTCTAGAAATCCTACATTTTGCTCACTCTCAGAAATTTCAACTACTTGGAAGGATCACATACTAACTAAATATTCAAAGAATCAGAATGCTTGTGATATTTTAGATGGTAAAGTTGATGATGAAAGATATAAAGTGTTGAATGACATCATCTATTACAAGGGTAGAATCCACTTAGTGCTTGAAAGTAAGCTAAAGCATAAGATTCTTATTGTTGTTCATAACAGTCAGCTTGCTAGACATCCTAGTTATTTGAAGACATACAGGTACATTAATGAAAGATTTTCATGGAAGGGTATGAAAAATGATGTTCTTAAACATGTAAGGGAATGTCTAGAGTGCCAAAGAAACAAGATTGAAGTTTCTTTTCCAGCAGGACTGCTACAACGACTTCCTATTCCCAATAAAAAATGGGAACAAATATCGATGGATTTCATTACGGGGCTGCCTAAGGTGAATGGTAAGGACTGTATTTTTATTGTGGTGGACAGACTTACTAAATATGCTCATTTTATGCCCATTCCTTTCGAATTTAAAGCACCACAAGTTGCTGGTCTGTTTTTTGAGCAAATTTTCAGACTTCATGGAGTGCCAAAGAGGATTGTAAGTGATATAGACTGCATATTCATCAGCACTTTTTGGCAAGAATTGATGAAGTTGACTAGAACAGAACTTGATCATAGCACTAGTTATCATCCTCAAACGGATGGTCAAATTGAAATTGTTAACAAATGGCTTGAAGGTTATTTGAGGAACTACGTGTTGGGACAGCAAAAAGCATGGTTGAAATGGTTACATTTGGCAGAATTTTGTTACAACACTACATATCACATGAGCATTGGCATGACACCTTTCAAAGCTTTGAATGGCTATGAGGCTTCTACATTTGTAGATTTGGTTTTTTTTTATTCCAGAGCTCCAAAAGCTCTTGAGTGGGCTAACGAAAATCAAGACATCCTCAAAGCACTCAAGGAGAATATTCAGATTGCACAGGAACAGCAAAAGAAATATGCTGATTGCCACAGAGTTGAGAGGTCTTTTGAGGTCGTAGACTTGGTATTTGTGTGTCTTCAACCTTATAGACAGTCTTCCTTGAAGGTAAGTGAGGTGGAAAAGCTTAAACCCAGATTTTATGGGCCTTTCAAGGTAACTAAGAATATTGGTGAAGTAGCATATGAGTTGGAGCTGCCATCTACAAACAAGATTCACAATGTATTCCATGTATCATGTCTCAAAAGGCCACTTGGACAACATGTGACACCTTCCACGGAATTGCGCCTCCCATGGATGAAGAGGGTAAATTGATACTTATTTTGGAAACAATTTTGCAAGTAAGGGAGAAAAGGTTGAGGAATAAGGTAATTTTTGAATATCTTATCAAATGGAAAAACTTTCCTTTGGAGGATGCAACATGGGAAGGAGAGGAGATTCTTAAGCATCCAAGCCTTCAAATGCTTGAGGGCAGGCATTCTTTGGGTGGGGAGGACTGTAATGTCCCCAACTCAAATCAAGATAATTAGCAGCAGATTGGTTGTCGTTCCTTTGGTTTACCCAAGAGGAAGAGGACGTAGAGCATTATTGGGTAAGGAATGGAGCTTAATCTACTCTTAGTGAGTCAGATTATGACACATTGCCCCCATCTAAATATCATCTTTAGCAACCACAAATGCTACATAGTTGACAAAAAGGCCAAGAAGATCATTGCTCTTGGTGTAGAAGATCATGGACTATATAGATTGGTTGACACTAGACAAGTCAAGGAGCATGCATTGGCAAGCAAGAGTGCATCAAACATCAATAGTATAAGCACCTTAATTTATTCTACCTCTCTCAATTGCTCCAAGAGAACTAGGTAGACGGACTTCTTGACATTCAGCTACAAATACAGGGTGT
Source organism: Sequoia sempervirens (assembly GCA_007258455.2). NCBI lineage: Eukaryota > Viridiplantae > Streptophyta > Pinopsida > Cupressales > Cupressaceae > Sequoia > Sequoia sempervirens. Next base: position 9,395 of record VDFB02146815.1, read on the forward strand.
TTGTGAAGCTTGCCAAGTAAGGAAGAAGCACAAAGCTCCATTTGATGACAGACAAGCTTGGAGAGCCTAGAGAGTCCTCCAACTGGTTCATGCAAATGTTTGTGGACCAATGAACAAGACATCCATCACTAGTGCTCAATATTTTCTTCAGTTGATGATTTTAGTAGGAAAATGTAGGTGGATTTTATTAAATTAAAATCACGTGTCTTTAATAAATTTCAAAAGTTCAAAGCATTAGCAGAAAAAGAGTAGGGTTGTTACATAACCACTCTTAGATCTAACAATGGAAGAGAATTTTGTTCAAAAGAATTCAAGAACTTTTGCACTAAACACAGTATCAAAAGACAACTCACTACACTCTACACTCCACAGTGGAATAGAGTGGTTGGAAAGCAAAACTGCACTATCACAAAGATGGCCTGATGTATGATGGAGAAGAAGAGTGTTCCCAAGAGGTTTTTAGCTAAGGTAGTATTTGCAATAGTATATCTGCTAATCAAAACCCAACATAGATGATGAAGCAAAGGACCCCAAAGGAAGCATGGTTTCAAAGGAAGCCCAAAGTAAGTCATCTTAAGGTCTTTGGTTCCACTACCTATCCCTAGCTTCCAAATGAGAAGATAACCAAGTTAGATCCCAAGAGTAAGAAACGTATGATTACTAGGTACAGCGTCACTCATAAGGCCTAAAAGTTGTTTGATGTTGACATACTCATGTAACCTTCAACCAATATGTTGTGGTTGATGAAGAAATTGGAACTTTCCAGGCTTCTCCAAAGTTTAAAATTATCAAAGAACAATGTATTGTGGTAGAGGATTCAAGGATTCAACTTCAAGAAGCTCCATCCAAAAGGGGTTAGGATTTTGAACATGAGTTTGTCTCCCAAGCAAGTAAAAGTTCCAAAATCTATTGATGATAGCCTAAATCAGCATTCGAATAACACAGGTACAAATAGCCCAAGTCATGGTGACAACATGATTTGGATGAAGAGAACCCTAAGACAAAACCAAAGTGGTGGCAACGCACCATTGGAGATGTTCGGGTTAAGTGAAATAATCATGGAACGATCATCGAGAGGCAAGAGCAAGAGGAACACAATCAAATTTGCTCTAATGGCCAATATTCAAGGAGTTTATAAGCCAGAGGTGTTTGAGGAGGCAATGAAAATCAAACATGAGAGTCTTATGAAAAATAAGACATGGAACCTCATAGATCTCTTCCACTGGGGAAGAAATCGATTAGCTACAAATGGTTGTACAAGTCACGTACAAGGAAGATGGTCCAATAAGCAAGTACAAAGCTCAATTGATTGCAAAAGGGTTCTCACAAAAAGAGGCAATTCAGTATGAGGAGACATTTGCTCCTACAACAAAGATGAGCACCATCAAATTAGTCCTCACCATGGCAATCCATCAAATGGACGTAAAGAGTACCTTTCTCAATGGAGATTTAGAGGAAGAAATGTGCATGTATCAAACTCAAGGTTTTCAGGTTACAAGGATGGAGCTATGTCAATTAAAGAAAGCTCTATATGGCCTAAAGCAAACACCAAGGCATGACACATCAAAATTGACAAGTATTTGGTTGAACAAGGATTCTAGTGAAGTCCTTCAAATTTCAATATTTATGTCAAAAGCATCAATAATGATCTCATTCTATTAGCCATATATGTAGATGACATCATTATTATGAGTAGTGAGGCACATGCTATTGAACAAATCAAATATAATATGAGTAAATCTTTTGACATGACCAATCTAGGCCTCTTATATTACTTCCTAGGTGTAAAAGTTTAGCATACAAGTGGCAACATTTTTGTCTCACAATCTAAATATGCCAAAAAAGTTCTCAACAAATTCAAAATGGCAGATTGCAAAATATCATCTACACCTATGGAAAAAGGGCTAATGCTTTTAGCCAAAACTAACTCTAAAGTTAATGAGCCAACCTATAGGCAACCAATGGAGAATCTAATATGTCTTATAGCCACTAGACCTGATTTGAGCTATGTTGTTTCATTTCCAAATTCATAATAGCACCAAAGATAGAACATTGGATTGCAACGAAGAGGGTGTTGAGATATGTGAAAGGGACACTTGCCTTTGGCATTCTATACAACAAAAGAAAAGACTCTAGGCTGTGTGAATTTACAGATTTAGATTGAGCAGTTTCTATGGATGACAAGAAATTCACCTTTGGATATGTTTTCAGCCTTGGCACATGTGCAATCACATGGACCAACAAGAAGCAGCATCCAATAGCTCTTTCCTCAATTGAAGCAGAATATCGAGGAGCAATAAAAGCAACATATGAGGCAGTTTGGCTTAGAAGGATGCATTCAGACATGAAGATGCCACAAATTGCATCTACATCCATGTTCTAAGACAACCAAGGGGTGCTCAAACTTCCCAAGAATCCAATCTTCCATGAGCGTACCAAACATGTGGAGATACATTGTCACTTCATCAGACAACTTGTAGAAGATGTATCTATTATGTTGGAGTATTGTCCCAAAGAGGATCAAAATACAAACATTTTTACCTAGTCTTTTGATCTCAAGATAAGCTTAGTGTAGTTAGTAGATTGACCATTAAGGGAGGGTGTTAAAGTAATTATTAAATGGTAATGATCAATTAGTTATTAGTTGTAGGCTTTAAAAAAGTCATTACTACTTTAGGATATACTTTATGTTTGTTTTCTTTTAGTGTGTTCTTTTATAAATCCCATGTCCATAATGTAGTTTGCCGTCTTCCATTGTAAACCTATATAAGACAGCTTTCACTTCTCATTTATTTAATCAATACATTGGTAATCTTTATGTGCTCAATTTCCATAATAATATACAACAATCATGTAGCCTTAGATACGACCAAGCTCCTTACCTCTTTACCATATGCAAAGATGTTGGTACTGAGATTTCATTGATATTATAAGTCATGTATCTTCTTAGACTGCTTAGCTACTTACAAATTTTCTCTTGATGCCTCTAATTTCCAAATAACCAAGAATGAGAGTGTAAAGGCTATTGGCATGACATCTAGTGTTAAGATTTTACACTACTTGTGAAAGATATATACTAAAAGTACATCTATATCACATTCGTCTTGCTCAATGACATGATATCAAGTGGTTAAACTGTAAGGGTCTTAATTTATCATTATGGTTTCTATTGGTGTAGCATCTTCCTAACATTATTCAGCTAAAAACAAAGAAAATTAGGGTTCATCCAAAAACCCAACTACAAAGGTTTCATTAAAAATGGGGCAACACAATTCAATACACATTGAATAGTAATTCAGCACACCTAAACAATCACTTAAGATGCCCACCTTGCTGCCAACAGCCTAGGTGTGCTACTGTCACTTCATATTGCATGATGGTACTCTATCCTAGGTCTCAACAAGTAGGAAAGCACCTTAAGCTTTGCTTGCACCTTAAACACATCTAGGGTTTATGAGCCATCCAAAGTCATGCTCTTATCCTTGAGCATCTAATCTATGATGGCTATTAAGGGCTACAACATGCAAGAAGCTATTTATTCACATCCACACTCTACACTCAATCAAAATTGAAAGCAAAAACAGTCCATCTCCGACACTACAATTGAATGGAAGGCAAACCACCATTTTATACCATTAAGAAATCCATAATATAAATAAAAAATTATAAGCACAGGAGTATAACCTCCAATTCCAAATGAATATAACAAAGGATGTTAAGAAACAAACATCCATGACTCACGATCATGCTATAAAAGTGTAACAACCATATGCCAAGTAATCTCAATAAGAATCACAATTCCTCAACATGATCACATACATCAATATGGTTAACAAATAGGAATGTAAACACAATGATATCAAACCTTTTCAGTTTCAAGAGAGCTTCAACTATAGAAAATCACTGACTACATCTATATGAAAAAAAAACATAAGCATATATCCACATAGGTTACAAGTAACATTGCACACACGATAGGAGCAGCCATTATATAACCCAAAAGAGTTGCAAGTGTAACTAAGTGAAGCAACTTTAGCCCTCTACATAAGGCTTTAGAAACAACCAAGAATGTGAAATGCCTAAGCATATAACCTTGTCAAAGAGATCTCCATTTTAGGTAATACAACATAGTACTCAAGGATATAATCAATCAAGAGCTCCAAGAAGAGGCTAACAAAGTGGAATAGATCCAAGAATGAAGGGATGTCAACCACCATAAAAATTTTACCTTGTTCAATCTTGGAGGCAGCAGAACAAGGATGAAACGTCCCCATAGGGACTCATCTCGAGATAGCCATACAAATGCAAGGACATCCCTAAAGACATTCCCCTCTAGATTGGCAAACATCTGAAAAACGTCCTACCATCCCCACACATCAATATAAAAGAGAGATTTTTTTAACTTTAAAAAAAGCATAGAACCTTAAATCTAAATCTACAAGGGGTGTATGTAATGTCCCCATTTTCTAAGTAATGGCAGATAATGATATTTAGCTTATTTTATTCCCATAAGCTAAATAATGGAATTATAAGGGAATAATAATTAAATTAATTATTTTAAAGTTGTCTATTTTAAATTAAATCATAAAGATAACTTTATTTTAATTAAATATTATAAAGTCACTTTATTAGATAAAGTGTGCTTCTAGAAGATTTGAGGAGGTTATTTTGGATTCTTCTAGAAGACTCGGGTGAGCCTTTAAAAAGAGATGAGAGCAAGTCATTTGGACATCTTGGTTTTGAGTATTTTTCAATCAAAGAATTTTTGAGAGCTTGTGTATTGCAGGTTCAGCCCTTCTGAGGACAAAAACCCTTAGAGGAATAAGTGGATTGGACGAAAACCTAACTCCACATTGAGAGGTGGATCCATCTAAGGTTCATCATTGAGCATATCTATAGGTTTATGGTAGATTTGGAGCTACAAGGTGAAGTTTAATTGCAGATTTCTCATACAAACTTGGCAACTAGTGTTTGAAGACTTGTTGGAAATGTTATGCAAGCAATATTCTCAAATAAGTCTTCATATTTTCAGGAGATATTGAAGGAATAAGGCAACTAGGGTTTATGGCATCATTTTGGCATCAATTTGACTAGGGCTTTGAAGAGATTATTTGCAGATCTGATTTTTCTTTGTTGGTGCTAGGGTTTGGAAACCCTTTTTTGGCGATGATATTGCTGATTGAAGACATTCAGAATTTTATATGAGTTTTCCCTAACTAGGAGTCTAGTTTTGAGCATTTTGGAGGTATTTTGATGAGGGTTTCAAACTGGTATCAATTGGAAAATAATTTATAAATTTATTTCTGCATATGTGCGCAATTTCAGTCATTTTCTGAGTTGTATCAGACTTGTATCAGCTGTAGGGATACTCAGAAATTAATACCAGCACTTGGTATTTGTTGGTTTCTTCCATTTTGGTCAAATAAGGGCATATATCAGTCATTAAGTGTCATATACAGGTTGCTGGGCACATTTTGTATACATTTCTGAGTTGTTTTAGAATTATATGAGCTGTACATGCACTCAGAAATTCATAAAAGCAGCTGGGTGTTTCTTATTTCTTGCATATTTGACCTAATGAAGGCTTTAACTTGATTGGGTATGTGAAGCAATAAATTAATTGTTCAAATCTTTAATTTGAATCAATTCTATCGCATTGTTCTCTGTTGTTAATTGCAATCAGATTTAGAAATCAGAAATCTAGGGCATAAATTAGAAATTTTAGGGCAGATCCCATTAGGGATATTACAAGGTACCAAGGCCCTCCAACCTAAAAGACTTATATATACACTAGCCCATTCTCTATTGCAATCACCAAAGAGAAGAGTAAGTTTCTTGCAAACTGTACAACAAGCAATCATTTAACATTAAAAAAATAATTGCATGTGCCATGAAGGTCCCTATGGCCTACAAAGATTTAATTTGGTCTTGGTGGACCCACAAAGGGGCATTGCCCCAAACCCCCCTCTAGTTTTAAAAAGAAAACAATAAAAATTGTTTTCTGCTACACTGGACTAAATCCCAAGTAATTAAATTCCATTTATAATTTTGGTTTGCTAAGCCAATTTCGATTCCATATAATGCTACTATGATTACACTAGAATGACTTTAATAGTAAATATGTCATAATGATCATAGTGAAGATGCTTTGATTTCTAACACATGTACATTGACACTACAACTTGTTAGGACATATTTGTCAAGTTCTATCCTCCAATAAATCCCTTACTTGGGAACAAGATGAAGCTCCTAACTGATATTTTGAAACAGCCTTTTCAAAATTTAGTTGGCGTCAATGTATCGACATTTACTGGTTTGATGTATTCACTTGAAAAGAAATCTTAGGTTTGGGTTCAATTTGAACCCAACCCAAGTCTTGGGATGGATCCTCTGCAAGGTAGTCCAAGGTCCTCCTAAATGGACCTTTTCAAAATGAGGCCAGGTTGAAACCCAAACACCCGTCATTCATTTCCTGTAGTCCTTGGGAATTTTGCACTAGGGAAATAGGATTACAATAATAAAATAAGATGGTCATAATATCACAAAAGGGGTTGCTTGAGTGATATAATAAAATGAAATTATAATAAAGAGTGCCACAAGTAAAGTTAAAATACAAAATAAGGTCTCTTATAATTAAAGTTTATTTTAAATAATTCCTCTCAAATATCAATCAAGGGTCATGGAGGAAATTTGAAGAGTTATGTCTTTTGGAGGAAAACTCTAATTAAGAGAGGCCAAGCAAGGAGAAGGAGGCATATTGAACAACCATTATATTTTCTGATTTCTACTCATTGTTGGAGCATTGGACTTCAATTCAACTAACCTGAGGTCAAAAACCCTCTAGGTCTGGAATTGGAGGACAAAACCCACAATTGCTTGGAGTGATTTCACACAAGAGTCACCATTGGGTTGTACCACTGAAATCTCAAATTGATATTAAGTTTACACGTGTGTTGAAGGGGTGCTGTGATTGCTGGAGTACTCCTGCATTCTTTTTTGGCAGAAATATATCAAGTTTGTGGCTGTGGTCTGCATATAATGAGTGCACCAACAGCTGGGTACCATCCGTGATATACATCACTGCCATTAGAGCATGATAATGGTTTCTTTATGATTGTTGGTTGCTGTTGATATAATATACCGTAGGTGCAGTAGTGAAAAGGGTTTCATACAGCTAGTGATTAGGCTCCACATATATAAATTTCATCATTATTTCTAGGGGAGTGCTACAAGTCGGGACATAACGCAGATATACGATGGATCCATATGGTATATGCAGCTCGTGTACCACTGTCAGAACAGCAATTTGAGTCTGCATTATGGTGCACAGCAATTTAAAATCCCTTTCACAGCACGAGCATTGATCATTGTGGCAACTTCATTATTGGTCCTGATTTGCAGTTCCAATTTGGGTAAGGGTTTCAAGGGATATTTGTATTCAAGTACAATGCTTCATATTCTCCCTGGCACTACCAATTGTGGGTGCAGTTCATTATTGAAGTCTGCAGTTCATTGTATGTTTAAGGGTCTAAACAAATAAAAAATTTCATAACAGACCTAACAACTGTCTCATGATTCCAAAGAGATTTTCAGTGACTTTGTGGAAGATTTATTTCAAAATCTAGCGACTCAAATGGCATACATTCTACCCCAATAGAGCTGTATAAACTATGATTTCATGCTGATCATTATATATAAATTAAATAATATAAAATATTCTATCTGGGATATTACATATTTTTGGGAAAAGAAATGGTTTTTTTTTCCTCATTTTTTCTTTTATAAATGAACTTTCTATTAAAATAATAATTAATATTTGTTTATTTATTTAATGGTCACCTCTTTGTACACTATATAAATTAGCTGTTTAGATTTATTTCTATTTTTGTTCTTCGATCCTCTTTCCATTATGGAAATGATGGTTTTAGAAACATCTGATTGTAACTTCTATAAGAAGCGTATTTGCTTCTTTGTTAATATATCAAAGACATTCAAATCTAATTTGCTTTCAAGGTATCAGAGCAGGCAACTTGAATTTTTTCGTTGAATTTATTCTTCTAAAAAATTCAAAGAATTTTGT
>VDFB02146816.1:0-25550 GCA_007258455.2 Sequoia sempervirens
AGTTGCCTAACTTTGATTTTTCTAAATTTTGTGCCACTTAAGGGCCTATTTTTTCCATGATGATCCTGCACATACCCCTATCTTGGATCTCTCTTTCATATTATGGGGAGGTTCCTACTGTTCATACTAATGCTTCCTTGATTTCATTTTGGAGTTATCTTTGTATCTAGTTCTTGTCCTATGTATTAGGTAGATACAGTGGATGGTTACCCATGCATTTCAATGAGATAGATAATTTACCATATGGACACTCTTACTTTCCTATTTCTAGAGGCGACCTCCTATTTTCACTTGATTAGTGTTCTCTAGACTACAAGTACTTGTATTTTCAATTTGCATCTTGTATGTTGACTAGTTTCTTTGGAGTTGCTCATATAGATTCATATATGTCATTTGTATCTTTGAGTTATAGATGTTTTCCTTTGTTTTTCATTTGATTCAAGTAGTGTCATTGGGGAACTCATGTAGAATCTTGTCTTCTTGATCTTGATCAACATCTATCTCAGAGGAGGTTCTTCATTTTAGTAATATAATAGTCATCATTTGATAGCAATCTACAACTTCTTCATGCTTGTGCAATATTTTTCATGTTCCTATTCTTTATGGGACATTGCTTTGGAGGATTTTTAGTCCTTCATTCACCTTTCTCTCTTTTAGAGATTTTTTCCAATGAATTTTTTTCTCCAATTGTGAGATATTAGATTGTTTGTACATGGGTACCTCATCAGGCCTTTTTTTTAAGAACTATCATTCATTCTTTTTTTTTCTATGCATTGGATTTTTAGGGAACTCTCAACTACTCCCTAAGTTCATCTTAGGGGTGGTGTTACAGTAATAATGTATTAGCTAATAATTTATTAATCTTTAATTAATTATTAGGCTAATTTATTCTCATGCACTTAAAATAAACTTTGGAGTGTATTTTTTATTAACTAGAGTGAAATGTTATTAGATCATTATGTCTCATCACATGGGATATTAACACTTGTCATGATATAATACCTTTATCATTTAGGATTTCTCCTATAAAGCACTCACCCTCATTGTATTATCTCATGATCTCCTTGAAGATTCTTTTGAGGTTCATTCTATAAGTAATTTATTGTTGAGGATATAGCAAATCATTATTTGTAACTCTTTGCATGGAAGGCATTTTTTTCCATTGTTTGATCTTGCACCTCATGTTTATTCACAACATTGGTAAGAATTTAAATCCATCTTAGAGACATTTCTCTACTTGGTAGGTAGCTATTGGGGTAATTGCACAAAGATGGGGGGACCAAAAAGTGGACAACCCAATTTTCAGCCCCTAGTGACAGTAATGTGAGCTTGTTTAGGTTTAGATTGATCAAGCCTCAATCTTGATCAATTTAAGCCATAACATGAGCATGTTATAACACACTCACATTATGGTATATTGACCATAAAAATAAAAACAATTTAAAATTTTCATTCCAATCCCTTTCTCCCTGCAAACCCATGGCTTGCAAGTATCCTCAAGCATGCTCACATTCTTGGAGATCCTATTCTTCACCATTCATTGGCCAAATTATCGTTAAAATACCTCCATGACATTTCCAAGGTTGAAGAGGTAAGTGTTTCTAGTTTTTTAGTGTAAATTTTATATTAAATGGATAGATTCAATCAGTTTTTGAGTGGAATTTGTTTATTTTTTATGAGTTGAGAATGTACCCCCAAATGATCAAAACCTTGATTCACCTCCTCATCAGAACCCTTCTAAAGAAAAGACACAACAAATCCATCCTTCAATGCCTCAAAATCCTCTAAGAAAGTAAAATAACATATTAGATCAACTAGAAAAAAATAAAAGAGAACTTCAGGCAATAATTGCAAGGTTAAAAGATTTGACAACAAAAAGATCCCATAGGTCCACCCTCGCTGAATCACTATAATCCATTGTATTTCACGTAGTATCAATGAGTAGGAAAATTTGTAGTTGGTCCAACAAGAGGGAAGAACTAAAAAAGTTGTCTGTATACAAACTATCTTATGAGAAAATTAAACAAAAGATAATAAAATATGACTTGTGTACTATTCATTAATGCACAAACCAATTAACCTATACACAATACTTGCAGGAAGTTCCTTATCCATTGATGCCACCATCGAGGGATAAGGAATAGTTTTTGGGATAGGTGGTGGAAGGTTTTTTACCATCCTTCATGCAATAACAATGAGGTCCCACAATATTTTTTGAGGAAACTCTATTGCGAGTTTGTCCTCAATGAGATCCCTAATTACTTTGGCATGTGAGAGTTCCAAGGTAGATGTGGGGGCTTCATTTAAGACATAGTGGGGGTAAAATATTCTTAAAACCAAGAACTTAGGCCCCAAGCATGTCACTATCCCTTCTGTTGTGAAGGAGGGTGTTGAGGTGGAGACACTAGAGTCCATTAGCTTGCTAGCTCATACTCGTATACAACACAATAGGCCTCTAACACAAGATGATGTTGGTGAGTCTTCTAGGGCTCAATGTCCACCTCAATTATGTCAAAATTGTGGGTGTCTTTGTGTTTATGGGTATGAGGATGATGAGGATTCACATGGCCAAGATGCATCTATAGCAGATCATATGGTAATGACAAATGATATGTTGAATAAAAATATGCCATTAATAGTCAAGTAAATTTCAACAAGTTCAAATTTAATTTTAAAATGTAATATTAACTAAATTACTAGATCAATTATAATAAAATTTTAGGGTTAGAGTGTTTTCCCTACATTTGGTGACCCTCGACCTATCGATTACATCAACTTCGATTACATAGTTATGCAACTAATAAAAATAATGAGTATAGTAAATGTAAATAGTTTAACCTTATATGAATGATAATATTATAACTCAAATTGGATGTTGAATAGGTTAATGTTGGGCCTTCAACATCAACACATACCATTCAAGTTCCTCATCCATCTTTCACTTAGGTAAGCGTGTCTATTTTTAATCATTTGAGTTTTGTAAAATAATCTTAGGTAGATTTTGTTAATTTAATAGTTTGCATCTTCTCTTGATTTTCCTTTATGCAGCCTAGAGGATCCTTTTTGCTCACTACCCCTACTTGTGTCATCTCACTTACAATTCCCTACTCTCTTTATCATTTTATAAACTTGCAATAGTTTTGTTTCATGTACTTGCAACATCTCTTATGTGATTCTCTAGCTATTCCCTTCCACTACATCCATTGATATCATTTATTCACTATGTTTTTCTACTCCCAATAGTAGAATCTCTAAAACTAGTCTAGATCCACTTGTAGCTTTATGTCTATATTCATCCTTTATTCAACCTAATTGTAACATCTTCAATGTAGCATTCTCAAAATTCTCCTTTGTTGCACACAATTTTACCACCTTAGTTACACCTATTTATTGCTCCTTGGGAATTCTCACATACCTTTACTAACCTTTCTCCTCAAGTGGAAATATTCCTTGCTTTTCACCAACAACCTATAGTATCTTCTCTATTACTACCTCTTCCACATACTTTTCCATAGATGCATTGATCCACTCTTTCTTTTGGAGCATCTCTTTGACCTTGAGTGAGCACACCTACTTCTCCATGCCTTATTCTTTAGAATTTTTCCCTTATATCCTCATCCTCCATTATGAGGATTTATCCTTCTCTCTCATTGTTGTGTTGTAGATTTGCAAACACAAATGTCTTAAAAAACAAGGGTCTTATCTTTTCCCTCATTTTTCAACTCCACCATGGTTCTCTTATCAACCTCTTATAACCCATGGGTTGCTTCCTCCTCCTTTTCCATGACCATATGTAAGAACCCTTCTCTCATCTAATATACTATCCATGATGTGTTCTATGGGTTTCACATTTTCTATTTCTTCAACTATTGGATTCTCACATGATACCTCTAACCACTTATTTCCTCTCAAGGTAATCTTCTCCCTACTCTTCTATTGTGTACTCTTCCTCTTTTTCTCAATTATTAAGAGAATTGGGGCATGCTCAAGGCCTCTCCTTTGGCCATTCTCTAATTCATATAATTTTTTTTTTTCTATCGTAAGGTCTTCAACACTACCCTAAACTTCTCCAGAAGGCCTACTATTAAAACTTCTATCACTCTTCTTATTGGTAGCATCTAAAATATGTGTATACAAATACATTCACTCTAAATAACTCCCAAACTTATAACTCAATTTGGTGCACCGTTTTAATGGTGGTTGTGGGTACCTTTATGCCAATTTAATGGTGTCACCCTGTTTGCGGTGCTTGAGGACCCACACACAATATTGTAGAAGCCAATTACGGTTACCTTTTTTCCTATAGATTTCCTTGCAACAAACTAAAAACCTATGAAATCATACACCCTCAAGGACTATCACTCTAGATTGATTATTTCCTATCTTCATCATTGGCACCTTTTCTCTTTATATCATGTATACTTTTTTTCAATCCCATCGATTTCTTAACCTCTTCATGGTCTGCACACTCATTTTCATTTTTATCTAAATCATAACTTCTCTCTAAACTATCCACACACTAAACACTCATGACTCCTCTATATTATTTGTCTTTTACCTTGCACTCTTCTTGTTTTTGTTGGAAATATGCTTGTTGTAATTGATGTCAAGGTTTCTACATTGATGCCAAGGATTGAGGTCAAGAGATTGAGATTGTCGAAAAAGTTGTCTTTGATGGGTGATATTATTTTTATCGTCGATGGCACTATTGGTTTATACTAGATTGTATCTACTAGGGTTTGTGATCTTTGTATTATTTTAGACTTAATTCCATCAAACCCTAACTTGAAGTGTTTTTCTTGATCCAACACTATATGTTCTATTTCGTCATTGAATTGCTACTAATGATTCCAAGTTGCTAAATTTATAACTTACTTCAATATTTTTCTATTACTGATCCAACGTACTGCTTTTCCTGGTCAATTCAAAGGTTATTCTCACATGTTTGTGCAAGGTTTTTAATAAGTTACATTTGCTTTGTTACAGTGAAATTTTTTGACATGTGCAATCAGGAGGTTTGAGCTAGAGGGGTCCTAAGGTTTTCACTAAATCACACTCAATAATTTGTTAAGCTATGGTTGCTCTGTGAGTGTGCAAAAAGGTGACACGTGTAATGGTAGGCCCAAAAGAGAGCTATTTAGAAGGGACATATGTCATTTTGAGCCTATTTGAACCATGTCAAGTTTACTGTGTTTTGTGTTTCCAGTGCCAATGACTTTTGAATGATGATCTGATGACTATTACACGTCTGTGGTGAGGATAGAGCTCTTGTAGAACTACAAGATGATGATACATGTCTAATACTTTTCAATGGTGGTATTTTCATTCCTATTAGTTGAAGAATATTTTAAGGGTAGGCATATTTAGTTTTGAAAATACACTGTTTGATTTTCCCATGAAATAGGAAGATTGGTGCTCTAGAATTAAACTTGTTAAATGGCTAGTCCTTGGTTTGAAATGTGTTTTTCTCAAGCCAGTATGGTAGCAATATGGAATAATTTTCATAGGATGACTAGTCCCTCACCAAAAATTCTATGAATTGATATAGGTTGACACAACAATGTTATCCATCATTTCTTATCAGTATTTAAGCAAGTGGTTTTCAAAATTTTGATGTGGTGTTGAACTATACATAATTGCAATTGTACATAGGTGTGTGAAATATCTGAGATTTCATGTTTTACCTTTTAGAACAAAGTCAACTTAGGTGAAGGAAAGCAGAGTGTATTCATAGCAGTCTAAATGATTGAGCAAAAATGTGCAAATTCATTATTTGAGCATTTTTTATAAAGATTTATTTGTAAGCTTCATTATAATCATTTCAATGTATCTTAAGGTTGGTTCCTCTTGTCTTATGTGAGGTTGGTGCCTCCTTTTCTCTGATTTCATGCTTAGATTGAGGGATTATTGTCTCCTTTAGGTTGGTTCCTATAAAATTGTTTTAGGGATTGGTGTCTCCATTGGGTTGGTGCCTATAAAATCATTGCAAGATCTCTTTATTCTTTTGAGGCTAGATTTGGGCAATAGATCCAAGCAAATTTTCTCACCATGGTTTTTCCCTCTAGGGTTTCCACGTAAATCTAGTGTTATTTTGTGTAATTTCTTTCATTTATGCTTCTAATGTTCTTAATGATGCTTTGATGATTATTGGTATATCAAGATTAAATTTAAAATTTAATGATATATTAATTCAACCCCCCTCTTAGTATATTTGTGTGTTCAATAGTTTTATCACTCCAAGTTGATGGTCTTCTTCTATATCGAGTCAAATCTATCCTATATTTTCCTATGCTTCTCTCTCCCTTGCAACCTTCTCTCTCACACCTTCAATCTCCTTTACACCAACTTAATTTCCCTACCTACAATTTCACAAATTCCTTATGTTCCTTTTATATCAAACTTTCACTTCTTTACCCATTTAACTTTCTACTTAGATGCCACCTAATTATCTATGTTTGAACTCACCTACCTATCCTTTCTCATTGTGCCATTTTTTTTGCTTTAAATGCTCTATATGATAAAATTCCCCTCGTGTATGGCACTATCCTCCTACATGATTGATCCTCCATTAATGATGGCAAGGGTATGAGTTGTCTCCATATAACTTCTTAATGTTGTTTCATTTTTAGATATTGACATAATTAGTTGATACTCTTACTATTCATACCACAATGGAGTGTGGCTTTGATGCAACAATATCATCTTTGATTCCTTTGATAGAGGTATGAGGTTGGACTAGTAAATATTATGTTATATTTGTTGTTTTATCTATCTACTAGCAAAAATGTGAATAATACTTATTTGTAGTTTAATTTGTATCTTAGTGCTTTCCACAAGATTTGCAACTTAAAATCATGAACATGCCCTTGTTACTAATGAAGAGAGGACAAAATTGATTCTTTAAGTGATTATGAGTATTTGGTAAGTGATTATTTTGTTATGTCATTTTATAATTCATTTTTTTATATATTAATGCGTATACTTTGTATCGTATTAGGTGGAGGTCTAGAAAAGTTTGGAGAGGAGGTTGAATCAATAGATTCAAAAGAAACCATCATTGCATGCATCTTCATCCACTCGACATTCAAAGGTGGTCTATAATCTATTTCCTTCCCCTAGAGAGAAGTATCTACATTAGAGTCTTTTGTTGTATGCCTATATGGAATTTTTGTAAATATATTTTGTATTACAAATATGTGAAATTATACACCTATATCACTTTCTTGTAAGCCTATAAGGCTTGCTTGTACACATATTGTACTTTGACTGACATATAACATTGTATGCCTATATGGATTTTTGGTTAAAAAAAATGTTTTGCCAATGTTATCCATATTTACTATAAATGATTAATTCAAAAACTCAATAATTACAAAAGTAAAATAGAGATATTTTGATTTGAGTAATTGAATAAATTCTCAATTATTTTATTTTTTAGTATTGTCTAGTGAGTCTTATCATATTTTAGGTCTTGGTCAGTCACTTTTTTTGTAGTCTAGATCAAATCAAGTTAGAAATGGAATCAAGAAGTGGGGACATCTTATAAGTATGATATCAATATTTTCCTTGGCATATCTCTCACAAGTAATGCCCAATTTATTAATAATATTGTAAATTAGATGTCACAACAACTACAATGGTTTAAGATTAAGTCAATTGAGTATGACATGCAACATAAGAAGACAAAGAATAAATTCATAAGAAAAGAAAAACCTATTATAGGTTATGTGACATGTGAAATAAATGGCTTAGGCTAATCATTGAAGATATTGTGGACATCAAGAAATGAGGGAGGAACATAAAGAGTAATCAATATCACTATGCACATAGATGAGTCATCAGGAATGACCACTAGAAAGACAAAGCAATGAAGAATGAGAAAACATCACTCTAGGTGATACATGATAATAGAATATGGAGAATGTTGCATCTAAGAATGCTAGATTGTTCACACTAGGCTAGGTGTTCATGTCATTTCACTAGGCTAGTAATATTCTTATTTACATTTATTTAACCACTCTATTTTCTTAAGCACACTTAGGTAGTTGTGTCATTCAAACATATGCATATGTCTTATACACTTGATTGACACTCAAATAGTTTAGTTTAAGTTATATCCTATATATTATCTTAATTTTGTTTTATTTATCTTTCACCTATCATGTTAAATAAGATTTAGTTAACTACCACCTAATATTCTAGTTCAACAATAGTTAGGTTCCACCTATCATGCTAAATTAAATTTAGTTAACTTCCATTCTTCATGCATTGAATAGCTTCACCTTTACTCTAGATAAGAATGGGCTAATTTTTGCTATGTAATTGATGCACTCATTGTAATTAATCATTCATTCAATTAATGAAATTGGATTTGTCTATTATTTCTCCATATTCTTATTATCTTGTATAATAGATCTAGGTACAAGGATATGCCACTTTACTATCTAGGTTTTCCTTTTTTGTCTTATTTTCCTTTTGATTTTTCCTATTTAGACACCCATCAAATTATATCTAGTTCTACCTTTTCCTTTTTCCTATTTGGACACCCATAAATTTGATAGTTTCAAGAGTTTACATTTTCCCTAATCCACATAACAATCCATTATCACATTGTGACAGTCATAATAGTGCAGCCCAAAATGAATGGGATAGAAGGGGTGTGAAACAAGGCATCCCCTAGTGTTCACCCACCCACTCCAACATGTTTGTGCAATTGTTTTAGCCCCACAATGCACCAAACAAAAATTATGCATGCTTGAAACTTTTATTGAAAACAACTGGTGCTTTTTTAAACTTTTGAAACATTATCGCCATGATCAAATAGCTTGGAGATTTAAAAACTGAGAGGTTATTGTGGAGATACCCTATATAAACCTACAAGTTTAGACAAAACATTTTTAGATGCCACGGATTCTGAGAAACAATATGTCATAGTTTGATAATTTTTTCACACTTAGGGCTCTTAAGAGATTGTGTCAAAATAGTGTAGCCTGAAATAATCGAGACAACTACGGTGTGAAACAGAACATTTCCTAGCATTCACTTGTGTACCCAAACGTGTTGGCATTGTATTTTTGGCCCTATGATGAATGAAACAAAAATTATGTTTGCCTACAACTTTTCAATGAGCTCAACCTATATTTTTTTCAACTTCTCAAACATTGTTGCCATGGTCAGAAGGCTTGGAGATTTAAAAATAGAGACATGTTATTGTGGAGAGACCCTATGTGCACAATAGGTTCATATGGAACATTTGTAAGCGCCACAAATTCCAAGAAACAAATCATCATAGCTTAGTAGTTTTTCGCACTTAACACTCTTAAGCGATTATGTTGGAATAGTGTAACTTGGAATGATCAAGATAGTTGGGGTGCTACCTAGCATTTACTTGTGCACTCAAATGTGTTGGCACTATTTGTTTGGCCCCACGATGTACAGAACACCAATTATTCTAGCCTACAAGTTTTTTTTGAATGCAACTGACATTTTTTGTAACTTCTAAAACATTTTCACCATGATCAAATAGCTTGAAATTTTTAAAAATAGAGAGATTATTGTGGAGGGACCCTACATGCACCTATAAATTCATATAGAACGATTGTAGGTGCCACGAATCCTGATAAATAGCTCATCATAGTTCAACAATTTTGCACACTTAGAGCTCTTAAGAAATTATGTAGGAATAGTGTAGCCCATAATGATCAAAATAGTTGGGGTGCAAAACAAGACCTTGGCTAGCATTCACCTATACACTTGGACATGTTGGTGTTGTCTATTTAGCCCCATGATACACAAAATGAGTATTATGCTTCCTACAAATTTTCGCTAAATACAACTAACTTTTTTGCAATATTTGAAACATTGTTACCATGGTCGAATGGATTGGAGAATTAAAAAATTGAGAGAGGTTATTGTGGAGGGACCCTACATGCACCTATAGGTTCAAATGGAATATTTTTAGCTGCCATGGATTCCAAGAAACAACCTATCCTAGTTCAAAAGTTTTTTGCACATAGGGTTTTGAAGAGATTGTGTTGAAATAGTGTAGGTCGAAACAATTGGGATAGCTAGGGTGCTAAACATGACATTTCCTACTATTCACCTTCTCATCTAGATGTGTTGCACTATTTGTTTGGCCCCATGATGCATGAAATGAAAATTATGCTCTAATCCAAATACCCTAAATTGTAGGCTCTAAACCTTAACCCCTAGGCCCTAAACCATAAACCATAAACCTTAAAATCTAACACTAATAATTTTTAACACCAAAACCTTTAAAGTTAAATGTAATCCCTAAACCCTCAATGTGCAACTCTCCATCACAAACCCTAAGCCATAATTTGAATACCCTAAATTGTGGGCTCTAAACTCTAAACCCTAAACCCTAGAACCTAACATTAATAATCTTTAACACTAAAACCTTTAAAGTTTAATTTAATCCCTAAACCCTTAATGTTCGACCCTCCATAATAAAATCTAAACCAAATACCCTTAACTATAAACCCTAAACCCTAGGCCCTAAAACCTAAACACTAAACCTTAAACCCTAAAACCTAACATTAATAATATTTCACACTAAGACCTTAAAAATTAAATTTAATCCCTAAACCCTCAAAGATCGAACCCTTCATCATAAACCCTAAACCTTTAATATTAAGCCCTAAACTCTAAACTCTATATGATAAATAGGGAGAGAGGGAGAGAGAGAGGGAGAGGGAGAGAGAGGGGGGGAGAGTAGGAGGTAGAGGGGAGGGAGGTAGAGAGGTGAGAGGGAGAGAGATGGTAGGAGGTAGAGATGGGAGGGATGTATATAGGTGAGAGAGGGTAGGTGGTAGAAAGGGGAGGGAGGTAGAGAGTTGAGAGAGGGTGGGAGGTAGAGAGGGGAGGGGGTAGAGAGAGGGGGGAGGGAGGTAGAGAAGTTAGAGAGAGGGTAGGAGGTAGAGAGAGGAGGGAAATAGAGGTGAGAAAGATGGGGGGTAGAGAGGTAAGAGAGGGTAGGAGGTAGAGAGGGGATGGAGGTAGAGAGGAGAGAAAGAGTGGGAGGTAGATAGGGGAGGATGTAGAGTTGTGTGTGTGTAAGAGAGAGAGGGGGGGTAGGAGGTAGAGAGAGCCGGTAGAGAGGAGAGAGAGATGGGGTTAGGAGGTAGAGAGGGGAGAGAGGTAGAGAGGTGAGAGAGGAGAGGGAGGTAGAGAGGTGAGAGAGAGGGGAGGGAGGGAGTTAGAGAGGTGAGAGAGAGAGAGGGTAGGTGATAGAGAGGCAAGGGAGCTAGAGAGAAGGGGTAGGGAGCTAGAGAGGTGAGAGAGAGGGAGGGTATGAGGTAAAGAGGGGAGGAAGATAAAGAGGTGAGAGAGAGAGAGGATAGGAGGTAAAGAAGGGAGGGAGGTAGAGAGGTGAGAGAGAAAGGGAGGGCAGGGGGTAGAGAGAGAGGGGGAATGGAGGTAGAGAGGCGAGAGAGAGTGAAGGTAGGAGGTAGAGAGGGGAAGAAGGTAGAGAGATAGAGAGACAAGGTAGGAGGTAGAGATGAGAAAGAGAGAAGGTGAGGGAGTCATTTTTCCTTCAAAATAACATGAGCACATTATAATGTGCTAGTGGTATAGCATGCTCTTGTTATCAAAAACTTGTACAAAAATAATGTGCATGCTTGCATTACTTTCTACCTTGGTAATTTCCAACCCTTGGGGTTGGATTTTCCTTGGGCTTCCAACCCAAAGGATTGGACTAACATTTCAATGTCCAAAAACATGTTTTTTGTAAATTGCAAAAAACATTGACACAATCTCAAAGGTGCTCCCCATCAGGTTTGAATGTGTTTCAATGTCAGGTCAAAAAAGTGAAATATAACATTGACCTCTTTCTTAGTTTTCTAACCATATAATTTTTTTCATGTTTCAAATATTTTAGAGTTTTGATCTTTAATTTCTATTGCTAGTGTCTCCATTTTTTTGTCAAAAACCTATATATGGTATTTTTGGTATCATTTTTTACCCATTTGTTGAATTTTGAAACAAATTACATTTTTACAAACTAGACTCTATTCTTTGCACATTAAAAAAAAATGATTCTTGAACAGTTTCCAAAAAAATTGAAGGGGGAGGATGCTCAATTTTCTATTTTTCAAGGTGTGTCCACTTTGAAAATTAGTAAAAAATCATATATTCATTAAAAAAATAGCAAAAACATCGATCATAAATTGCATGGTGTTAGTTAATTTCTCACTAAAGCAATTTTTTAAATACTGAAAAAATAAACATTTTAGAGGGAGCACACCAAAACTTATGTTACGTTCTTTGACATAAACGAGAGCTTTTGTGTGCTCCCTCTTTTTAACCCCTTAATCTCCACTATTTTCAAAACAAATTAATATTATAGAAAGTAGATTTGAAGCGCTACAACTCTTGTTCTTAATGCGCATCTTCAAATTTTGAGCGTAATTATCTTCAATTTTTCATCCAAGATCAATCTTTCCTGATTTCAAGGGAAAAAGTGGCCACTTAAGACCCCCTTTTGGTCCCCCCATCTCCCTTAACATACTCATTGATAGACTATCTAAGGAAATAGTGGCCTAGAAAGGGTTGCATACCTATTTATACAATTTACATGAAATTAAAAAATAAGACCAAAACTAAATACTTCTATACCTTGATTCTATATACGAACATGTAGGTAATGTGGGTAAATGAAAGAGGTTATCAAGCTTGGGGTTTCATGTGTGGTCGATATGTCCATTCAAATGAAAACGTTTTGATTAACAATTTAATAATTTTTCAGCTTCAATTACAAATTGAATCTTGGCATTAAACTAAAATTTGATACTCAAAAGTGTTGGAGCTAAAATTAGCTCACCCCCCATAATTGCAAAACAAAAGATAACCTTTTGCAAGAGAGTATAACAAGATAATAGCTTGCTTGATATGATATATTACAAATGTACCAGAGCCCTGCTTAAATAGACAATTTGAGGGATAGTATTAGACTAGATCTTGACATGTCTTAAACTTGTACAATAAGACAACTACCTCAACAATTATTAAATGACCTAGAACACAAGTATTAAATGTCATGATAAGATAAGATCACATGACACCTAAGACTTCTAGAAGAATTCCTAGGACCTAAGTAAACTTAAAATGTGAATAGGGCCTACTAGTGAACTAGTTATGTAAAATACCATATTCACACCAACAAAAAGATTTTTGGAGCAACTCAAGAATCATAGTAAAACAACAAAAGGGTATCAACACAAAGTTGTCACACTTTTGGTCAACTTATCAACACAAGTGAATTTAAGTAGTTTTAACTAAAAAATAATTTTGGTCAAACATATGATCTTGTAAGATTCATTCGAGCTAAGTTATATACGTCCACAACTTTTCCAACTAAAATTGTTGGCTTAATGCATATTTAGTACCACTTTGAGTCCAATTTACCAAGAAAATAAAATTATTTGAAAAACTTGATGTCTCAACAACTCTTACTCTTGTAAAAATCATTTTCTTTTAAATATCAAAATATCCTTTTGTAAATCTATACATTTAGTTTTCAAAAATGTATATATTTTAATAGTTTAATCATTATTTATATTTTCCTTTTTATTTTTACTAAATATCGGTTATCAACACAAAACATTAGGTTGATTACCATGTCAACAAAAAATAGTAAAACTTATTAAAAAAAATTGAAAAAAATATGATGCCCTAGACACAAGAATCTATATTAAGACGGTATAATTTTCTTTCTATTTTAGATAAATAATTAATATAAAAGTTGACATCGACTGGAAATAACTAAGTTTTAATACGCACACATTTTAATGTTTATTTAAAAATATATATTTATCAAAATTGGAAAAAAAAATCTATGCCTTAAAGTTTCAAGTTATAAATACACAAAAAAATTGAAGGAAAAATAATAAAATTTAATTTTTTAATTTTTTCAAAAAAATACAAATATTAAATATACTAAAAAATAAATATTTTATTAGTTTACATCATTTCAAGATTCAAAACATATATATATCAGGTTTTAGTGATTCAATTTTAAAAGTTGGATCAGTGTTGGTCGTTTCATTTATAAAAGTGTGACACAGCTTTGTACTTTAACCAAAAAAAAAAGATTAATTATCCTAATGCCAAGGAACATTGGGAAACTCTCGATATGGAACAACCCTAGAATCTTATTAAAGCAACAGGAGATAGAGACATGTTCAAGAACTAAAATGAAGTGAATAGATCAAAACAACACCTTCCCAAGTGACAAAATGTCGAAGAGATAAACCAAAATGCACATTAGCACAAATTTGAATAAAAAATACCTGGGGCTAAATCTGAAAAAATTGAATGGATAGCTTGATAGGGTTCCTCAATACCTTTCCAACACCACAATAATTATGGAAATTAGATATTGTGGCAACAAAAAGTTATGAGCTTGGGAGCCAAAAATTGAGATTTGACTTCAAACAACAAATATTGGCACCAAACACTAAAAACTGGAAAAATAACCTCCTCCATTGTAAAGTACATTGAGCCAATTTTCCAATGATATCTTGTTTTCGAAAATCCAATGTTGTAGTGAAAAGTTATGGTCATTTGAAATTTTTTCCCAATTGGAGCATTTGGAGGCCAAATTTGGGCCTATGGGCCATCGGTTCTTGAGCACCCATATGACCAGCTACTGAGAATATTAAAAAATATTAAATTGGGGGGTAGTGAGCCAAAGGTCGCATCACCCAGGGCTTAGCCTGCTCTGATAAGTGTTCATGACTATGCATAGTTTTAAACCACAACTAGGGGGTTAACAAATGACCAATCGATGATTAAACAAAACAGTCGATTAAATTTAAAATACAATTTTTAATTAATAAACTATAAAAAAACGTACAAATGTGAATGAAAATACAGAACAAGTATGCAAACCGGTGCAAGTGTGACATGGGCACTACAACTATAGAGAATATGTTGATGAAGATTTCAATTATGCCCAACCCCTAGACTACTAACGCCCGCAAACGATGATAGTGTACGATACAACCTTATGGAAAATGGTGACGAACTAAAAGTTTTTGATGCCCTCAAAACAAAGTGCCAATTTTGACGATTTGACAAGTGATCTTTAGGTTTTTGAGCCTTCTGAATGCGATAACAAGGTTTGTTTTGGCCCAAAGTGCTCCAAAAATTTAGCTACCTCATGGATCTAGCAACCTTTATCGTACTTGAAACCCTTGTATACCTAACCCCATATGTTAGATTTTGACGAAACAAAAGACAATTTTGACTCTCATTCCTTGGATTCAAATGTGAGGTCTTTGAAACCCCAAAATGCACGCAACGAATTCTTCAATCCAAAATGTCTCACATCTACGGAGTCTACAACATTAAAGCTCTAATACCATGTAGGAGATAAAAATTAGCTAACACCCCAAAATCACTTGCAAAACAAAAAATAACCTTCCACAAGAGAGTATGGCAAGATAATAGCTTGTTTGATATGATATATTACAAATGTACAAGAGTTTTACTTAAATAGACAAGGTGAGGGATAGGATTAGACAAGATCATGACATGTCTTAATCCTATACAATGAGACAACTACCTCAATAATTATTAAATGACCTAGGACACAAATATTAAATTTCATGATAAGATAAGATAAGATCATATGGCACCTAAGACTTCTACAACGATTCCTAGGACCTAAGTAAACTGAACATGTGAATAGAACCTACTAGTGAACTAGTTGGGTAAAATATCATATTCACACCAACAAAAATATATTGTATAGATTTTGTTTCTCCCTAAAGTTTTGGGCTAGATTTTGAAATAAGACACAAGCCATATTAACTTTTTATTCTCTCAATTAATAGATGCCCCGATGCACTTCCAATTGGGAATTGTTGTATTTCAATAACTAAGTAAAGACCATTTGTTTTTGATATATTAAGTAGCAATTGTAGGGTGTTGTACCCTTACAACAAAAGGCCCCAATGGCAAAGAGTACAAAGAAGGAAAAAACCAACATCATAGTCCCAAACTAGAATAGAGATAACTCAAGACCCGTTTGTTCTCAATAAGTAAAAAGAATCATTTGCCTATCTTGTATTGACAAAGAGCCCATTTACATATCTCAATTTATCTTTTTATCTAGCAAAATTAGTTGACTAAATTAAAAAATTGGGAATTCTCCTTATTACTGATTATATTAAAATATTGAGTGATGGGATTTAATTAATGACCAAGTGAGTCATTACACAAGGGGTGAAATTTCTATTTTTCATTGTCTAGTAAATTAATAAGTTACAATATAAACGTGCAATAAGAAACTTGTAGAACAATCATCACACAATCTTGAAGATAGGAAACTAGAAGAATTTTGCTCTTCCACTTGACTTATGAACATATATAAAACATAGGTGAATATGAACCACAAGACAAAAATGAGAATTCTTATGATCGAAGACTAGGGAGAAACAAATCTTATTCATTTATCTAGCTAGAACGAATATGGGGTACCTAGGAACATGTGAGATCAAGACATTCTTTCTTCCAGTATTGAGTACATTTACATGTGTTAAATCATGAGAGGTGATCACAAAGGATTCAAGTTTTATGATGAATAACAATTTGCCTTCATGCTAACAATTCACTTTGTCTTATATATGTATTGCATGTGGTAATCCTTTGATGTGGCACTAGTCATGGGAGGTAAATCTATAGTATCACCATGTTGCATGATGGTTTGGCACTAAGCCTCGCATACACAAAAGCCCTACGCAAACACTAACACTAGTAGTGTCATTTGAATCAAGCACCAACAGAGGTATTCTCTAAGTTCACGTTGACTTGTTGGAATGGTGGTGCTAAATTGTTGTGCCATGTGATACAATGTAGTGCAATGCAACATAGGGTTGAAGATAGTGAATTGAAGTTGCCAACAAAGTTGGCATTGATCCAAGATAAGCAAATCAAAGTGGGCTTTCTTAAGATGATTGTTGGCACTATTATGGGAATAAGATGGCATGGATATAGAGATGACCAAGAGAGGATCATGATGAACATGTGAAACCAACAAGGATGATGCTAGGTAGAGTAGATGTCGGTATTAAGTCTAGCATATATTGATACCCTATTAACAGGTGTAGGCCCAAGGCATGTCAATTTAGTGGTGCACAAACTGCAAATGGTGGCTAAGAGAATGTCAAACTCCTAGGGTGTTTTGTTATAAAGGTTTTCTAACATTTAGCTTGGTCAGGTCTGTTGTGTACAACACTAAAAGCACTATGCATGATAGAATTACTTTTGTGTGTCCAAATAATGACAAGAATACTACTTTGAAGTATGATCTTGAGTCACACCTACTAGACTCTCAAATCGCTTCATTTGTTTCTTTACAGCTTCAAATAAAAGATATTAAGCCAAGAAATGACCATACAATGAAAGATAGATGTCTTGTGACATGAATAATTATTTCATATATTATAAGCCTATATACATTTCCCTAATAATGTAATTACTCTAAGTTCCCTATATATTCCCTCATACTAGGGAAAAACCTTTATACCTACTAAGTACTGCAATGAAATACTCTATAACTTCATCAAAAAAAATGTTGGAAATATAGCAGTAGCATTAGATGTTATTCCATTACTAGAAGACAAACACTTAGCTTGCGTGAACACAAACATTAATATAACATTGTGTATAACGTTAAAGAAATTTAAGAATTATTGGAGAATAATTGTGAACATTAACAATTACTATATCAAAATCCTACAACTACAGATAATTTTCCATCACAAGTTAAATTTAGGGGAAGCCTACTAAGCAAAGTATACATTTCTCACAAACGGGTAAATAAATGTGTTTCAAATGCTCAGTCTTGTCAAAAGATTTCAATAGAAACAAAGATTGATGCAAATATTGACAAGATTGTACATTCTCCATCTTGAGCTAGTTTTAAATTAAATTGTTTGAATCCATATGAATCCATATCCACCATTCCTCGTCACCAAGCAAATAAATCTATAAATCTATTGATTGGTTGCTGTATTAATCTTATAAAATAACAGCTTTTGTTCTGTTCATGAAGACAATTTTACAAGATCCACGCTGTTGCAGTTCCCAAGCGAACTAGATTAATATCCAGATGTCAAATGGAAAGGTAGATTGAAGATTGACAGTTCTACTGTATAATGCTTGCTTTTGGTTTCATTATTCTCATAAACAAATAATCCAATTTAAGTTTCTGGAATGCACCAATTGAATTGCAGTCTCATTTCAAAATTTTGAGGCCATAAACAATAACTCTTATTTATATCATCCTACCAACCAAACCATCCACCGCCACCTCTGGAATTCTCTTGGGTTACTCCAATTTCAGAGTCATTTTCACTATTATCTGAGTCCTCTCTGTTCTTTTCGGGACTTAAAATTAGTCTGTCAGCATTTTCACGAGCCCACTTTGTAAATTCATATGTAGATACTAACTCTCTTAAAGCTTTTTTTGTGGAAGATTTGGTAAAAATTTCCCATTCTTCCTTGGAAAAATGTTTCCTTTCAGGTGTCTTATGAAATGTAGAATAAAAGTCCTGCTCGTCAATTGTAGGAATTGACGGGGTGTTTGTAGGAGAAACTGATGATGTCCCTGTAGCTAATAAAAAGATTAATTACACCAAAACCTATCCCATATCTTAACTGTTTATGAAGCATAGGCAAGCAGATATATGGAGAATCATAATTTTAATCAAACAACAATCTAAGATATTGTGCTTACAAAAATATAAATTGCTTCTACAAATAAAAACAGCATAAGGAGAAAAGATTATGCACCTGACATGTATAAACTAGGAGATGGAGTTTTCTTTGATGCAACCAATGGTGATCCTACATTACATAGGATTAATCAAAAGCAGATCAAATTAATGAGCTGTGTGCTGCAAACACAAGATCTTGAAAACAATATGCAGAGTTATGTTGCCCGATAAGGCTAACAGGCCATGAAAAAAGTTTCAAATACATGGGCTGCTTCAGAAGCGAACCATTCCTGAACATGCAAAACACCAAGATACAATAAAAATAAACATTAATTCATTTTTCAAAAGTAGATATTTATTAAAACAGACACATATATGTGCAGCCATGTGTTGTGAATGTGTGCATTCATGCAATTATGTTGTTTGTGGTTTCATTTTGGTTAGTGTTAGATCCACAATCCAATGAACTGATTCCTCGGGCTAGGAAAGGCCTAAAACGTTTGCTTCTCATGAGAAATGTCCACTTAACAACCTAGCCTCATGTAATGTTCCCTTCTCCTAAGCAGTTGACAGATGCAGTGGTTAGTCTACCAATGGGTCCTCGTATGCTAACATGGTGTTTAGGGGACCCCTTTGAGGATGATCTTTGGTCCTTCAGAAGGCCCTTTGGTGTTTATTTCATTACTCTTCAGCTCAATGTCTCAACTTATTTGTGGCGTGCCTTCTGGAGGCCATTCTGGAGGTTTTTCCCCACACTTACTATTTATAGTAAGTCATGGTATAGTCAGTTGTCATCACGCCTATATCTGGAAAAAATTGATGGTTTACTCCCATGAGTTGGCGTTGGTGTTATTTGGGGAGCTAACGGTTTAATTTATATTATTAAAGTTAAGTTTAACTTTAATAATATTATTTATTATTGATGACTTTATAATATGGCGTTATAAGGTGTTTAAAGGGTGATATAGGCATTTAAATAAAGTATTATATTTTAATGTCAACTTTATGAAATGTCATCAAAAGCGAATGTATTCAAATGCCAACAAAAGAAAATAATAATTAAAAAGGTTATTTGGCCAAGTGGGACGTGGAGATTTGGAGTAGATATAAAAAGAAAACTTAATGCTTTTTCTTCATTTATTGTTATTTGCTAAGTTACCGGTTCGGTTTTGGGTTTGGGTTCGGGTTCGAAAACCCGGTTCGCCGGTTCGGGAAATTTTTCTTTTGGGGTTGGGTTCGTTTTGGGTTCGGTAATACAAAAACATATAAAAATCAGAAATATATACATATTTGCAGCAGTAATTAAGTTCAGAATACACCACCATATTAATAGTCAAATAACATGGCAAAAATACACCACCACTTTATATT
This sequence comes from Sequoia sempervirens, assembly GCA_007258455.2. NCBI lineage: Eukaryota > Viridiplantae > Streptophyta > Pinopsida > Cupressales > Cupressaceae > Sequoia > Sequoia sempervirens. The sequence continues at coordinate 20,118 of VDFB02146816.1, forward strand.
AGTAGTTCACGTGCATTTGTTATCAAGAAGCATAGTGTTTAACAGTTTAGATAGAGACAAAATTTGTTGGACATTTTTTAAGGACTTTTTGGAAGAAAGAAAACATTAAGTTATAATTCAGCTCAACCTACCATCCACAAATTGATAGTCAAACATAAGTTATGAATAGAAGCATTGGAAACCTATTGACATGTCTTGTAGAAGACAAACCAAGCAACTGGGATTTAGTCCTATGCAAGCTAAATTTGCCTAAAACAATTCAATTAATAAGAGCATTGAAATGAGACCCTTCCAAATTGTGTCTGGGCATATTCCAAGGGGAGTGACTGAGTTGTGAGACATGGTTGATGTGAACATGTGTAGTGTAGAAGAGTTTGTAGGATACATTAAAGAAGTATATGAACAACTCAAGTAAAGTACCACCAAATTCAAGCAATATGCTGATTTGAAGATAAGGGAAGTAAAATTTTAGGTGGGTGACTTGGTTCTACTTCTCATGTATTGGAGGAAGGAGAGATTTCGAGAAGGACCTACAATTAACTAAAATGGAAGAAGATTAGATCATATAAGATGTTGAAACAATTTTCATTAAATGCATATGAGATGAGTTACTATCTTTAATGACTAATGTAGTAAACTTGTTCCCTTTCTATGAGAGTCAACCAAATGAAGTTGATGTTGGTTCATATGTGAAAAACAGAAGATGGCCTCAATTATCAACTCCAAAGTCATTAGAGGACAAAAGATAAAGATTACCAAAAGTAACTAGAATATCTAGTCAAGTGGAAGGGAAAAGCAACTAAAAATACTACATGGATGAATCCATTAAAGATTAGTTGTCAGTTGAACTCATTCCAAATTCATGAGCTGGAACTCATCTTTTTCTACCTAGGTTGTTCAATATAGAAGCATCCTTGGTTTTTTAGTGATCTGCATCACCAAAAAAGAGTCAAAAAAATATTAAAAAAATGTAAAATCGAGTGAAAAAGTGTGCCTGGGTGTGAAATTCTGCCTAGGTTCGAACCGGGCGTGAAAAAGTGTGCCTAGGTGTGAAATTCTGCCTGGGTTTGAACCGGGTTCGTGTCTAGACCCACAGTCAGGGGTCCGAACCCTGGCCGAACCCACAGAGGGATTTTCGAACCCTCAGCGAATTTGGGCGGACCGGACCCGAATTCCAAACCCGAATCGAACCCGAACCGGACCCAGGTCCTGTAGGGGCAAACCCGGTAACTTAGGTTATTTGCACAATTTGTGAGAAGAACTGAGCAAGGGTTTGTTGGTTGAAAGCTGTAGCTTTTTTGAGGATGAAATCCCTCAGTGTGAAAGATCACCCAAGGGCACTTAATTGGATAATCTCATTCAGGGGTTATCATTGAGCTTCATTGGATTCAAAATATCAATCATTTCAGACATACAAAGGAGAATATAGCAGATCAGGAGGTTTATTGCTGTTTGTTATTGTTGGTTCATCCAAAACAAGCTGGCACGTGTGGTTTCCAAGCAGTCCGTACAACTTCTTGCTGGGTGTGTGGATTTCTAGGGTCAAACGCCTAGGGTTTTGACTTGCAACCACCTCTATTGTTGGCGTCTAGGACAGATTGAAGGTTGTGCAGCAGTTTTGAGGTGGGATTTGGAGGTACTTGTGAATGGCGTCCAAATCTACGCGATTCCAGTTTGCTGGTCAAGCAATATTCAGACCTGCAATACTGCATTTTGTAATTCAGGTATGATTCCAACATATTATCTTAAGCGATAATTAAATCTGGGTTATTTATTTCATGCATTTGCTTGGTGTTTGTTTATTTTGCAAATATTTGTATTTCCTGCATTACCTGGCAAAATACCAAACAATCAGAAAGCTTTAAAAAACAAAAAGGAAAACTTAGAACGGGGAGGTTGGGGGGAAATTATACCTCAAAAAAAAAATCTAAGCATTTACATGCCGTTCCTATTGGATGAAAGGATGAACCACTATTTAACACATATGTCAACTTGACATGCAAGTGTTATGCAGTGCAGACAAAGACAGTCATATATAAAAGGAAAAGTCTAGTGCTATGACTTAATCAACAACTGCTGGGTCCAGTAATCTCCCTTCTGCGCCATTATTTCCTGCTGCAGGTGTGAGTGGTGGAGCAACTGCCTGATTGAGGAGGAAACTTATTCAAACCAATTCAATTCCATGGTTTTAAAAAGTGTGATACCGAAAACCTCACTCATCCATCCATAGTCATTGTTGCCAAATAGTATTTATGAATGTGACAACCCCTAGATTCTAATGATGGTCAAAGTATGGACAAATGTACCTTGCATATGTGAGACTGAAGATGGAGTAGCCAAAGATGGACCTGCACAAGGAATGTAAAATTAGGCAGATGCAGATTCGTAGAGGTACACGTAAGATACTAACCTGATGCTATAATGAACATCACCTATATATCTTAAAGGTTAGTTAGATTTTAATATTTATCAATTCTAGAAAAGTAGGCAGAAAATAAGGCTAAAATGATGAACTTCATACTGGCTTTGTGTGGACTATATGGGCTCCACTTCAAAGGTGCTCCATGAGATCTTGAAACTTCTGCACCCTTTGTTGGAGTTCTAATCAAGAACTGAGCACGAGAATTTTTCTGACTTGAATTTTTAGCCCATTTTAAACTGTGTTGCTTTTTTCTTAATGATATGGCCCTGCAATGTGAAGAAAAAATGTCATGTCATTATATTTTTAAAAATTTGATTGAAACAGATTTTAGTTTTTTCTTTTTCTAATATTTGGTGTGGCACAACACACCCCAGTTTATTTTGAACCAATGACCCACATTTTTGAGCTTCAACTCCTTTGAATTCTAAGAATTTATTCTTAATTTGTGATTTCCAGGTTTCTTGTGGTTTTGTTTTAAGTTCAAGTTTCATTAATTTTTTTTGGTGTCTAAGCTTATTACCCTCATTGTCTAGTGTCTCATGCTCAAATTCTTGGTTCCAGTTTATCTTCCAATACCTAATTTTAAGTTGTAATCATTTTTTTATCAGTTTTCTACTTTCTGAGCTCATCCAAACCCAAAAGGGGTTATTCTACATTTAATTCTTTTGGAAGGTCCATCAAGGTGTTTATCCTTTAAACATTTTATTTTTATTACCCCACTTTATTGGACTTCATTGTTTTTTATAATATGCTGGTTCCAGTTTCACTGTTTTCAATTTATTTATGTATTTCCTAGATCCAAAACCCTATTTAAACCATTTTAATACTTTGCTATGTCCAAATGTTTTGAGGATTGTTTAAGTCTTTTGCATTTCCAGAACCAAAACTATTTTTAAACTAGTTTAACCCAAAAGTCTAGGAAACGCAAATCCCAAGTGAGTCTCCAATGGATTTTGATTATTTTCACATTCATTGGCTTTCAGAGAGAGCAAAAGAAATTTAAAAAGCTTTTCATTCTTCATATTTTGGATTCCCTGGGTTACCAAACTTGGTTTAATCTATTTCATTTCCATTCTTCATCTAATTCGACTTCATTGATAGGAAGTCTCTTGTTTTCCTCATCAAGTGAAATTGAAACAATTATTATTTGAGTGCTTTCTCCAGTTTAAATGCATGTTTTGTAGAGGGTAGTCTGTCAATGTAGTGCAATCAATGAATATCATGTTTTGAAATGTTTTTTAAGCCGATTAAAATTTGTTTTGCCTCAGGTCCCTTTCAGAGGACTTAGAAGTATTCCGTTAACCAAGTTTGACTCCTGAAACTTAAACTCACCAAGTATTTAAAACTGATTTATAAAATTTTTGAATCCGGTGTTTTCGGTGTCTCAAAAAGTGCATTCCTCTAGTCCCTTGATCTCTCAATTTTATCAAATCAAACTAAGTGTTTTAAAAGTTATTGGATTTTGTTTTAGCCAAATTATGTTATATGAAACTAATGTGACAATTCACCTTTTGCAGATGTAACTGGCTGGCAACAAATGGTAGAGTTTAAAGCCCAGATTTTGAAGAAACATCAAGCTTAGTTTTGCAAAGCTCATCAAGTCCACAGGATGAACAGAAGAAAAGGAAAGCTCACCATTCTATCAAGTCAGATTCTTCAAGGTCACTCAAATTAGTGAATTGAATTTCTGCTCTGCCATTATTAAACTCAAAATCATTAAAGGTATTCAGAGGTGTAAGCAGATTGTTGGGTTCAATAGCATTAAAAAATAAACCTAGAGATTCTTAATTAGTCTTTTAGTTAGTGGCGTTTAAAATCCAACCACAGAACTTTTTTTTAAATTGTTATCAACCTAGTAGTGGTAAAAAAATGCAAACTATTATCAAAATCGAGAAATGTTAAAATGTAACTGTCGAAAAGGAAACTGGTAGTTGACGAGTCATTATTGAATGATTGTAACAGCCCAAGAGTATTTAAAATTAGGGAAATGTGTATTGTAAATGGGGTGTGTGGGAGGGAGTGCGAGGGGCGAGGCTAGATAGAGAAATCTTCAAGTTGTGTAATTGTAGAACCAATATGTTCCACATGCCTTGTTTCTCCAAATCTGCATTTTCTATATTACCTCTTTTGTAATAGACTATTAGTATCAACTAATGTTGTGAGTCTTCCTCTTTATCTGTATTCTTTGAAGACTAATTCAATATCTAGAGTTAGACTACTTTTAATTAAATCCTGCAAATTATTTGTGCACACATTCATGTTTGAATAAGGAACGGGGATATTTCGAAGTACTCCCTAAGAAGCTCACACCATCATGTTTGAAGGTTGTGTTTCAACTGGTCGCTACAAAGTTGGTTCAAAGGATTCAAGGTAACTTGTTAACAACATTGCAAATTTGTTGGTATACTTGATGCGCTCTGCACTTTCTTTCCTCTACTCTTTCTCTCTTTTGCCTTTTTTTAAAAATAGGTTGTAATACTAATAACCCTTGCCCAAGATTGTGGTTTTTAGGATTTAATCCATTTGTGGTGCAGTCACAAATGGAGGGTCCAAAATGAACTGTCCAACCATGCAGCTTAAAGTTCAACACAGCGGAAATAACACAAGAAATGCTCAACAAACATGAATGATCATTGATTCAATAACTTCTAGTCTTACATGCATCATATGCCTCATATGTGGCATAATTAGGGTGCACAGCCTTGCCGCAAGGGCATTCAAACTATTACAACTGGCACAAAGGCCTTACTACAGTCCCACAACTAGGCAGTGTTGTGACCTTTTCACACATCGCCCCATTCAAGATGGGGACCCCCTAATTTTTGCTCCATTCTGGTCTTTTGGCTTGGGTTTTCTTCTCTCTCTCCCGCTCTGTCTCTTTTATGATGTCCGCCTTTCGAGGGGTCGCGCCCGTCAGTGAGTTTAAGCATGAAACTTACCAAGTCTGAAAATTAGGGTTTCATTTTTCCTGGTCAGTCCAAGGTCGAACGAAGTGAATAAATTGAAAATTG
>VDFB02146817.1:0-19809 GCA_007258455.2 Sequoia sempervirens
AGGACTCTAGGTTCCACTCTTTTCTCTTAATGGTTTTAAATCTATAAATGGAATAAAAAGGTGTGTTAAAATCAATCTCTGGATGAAAAGAAAATCTCCTGTGTTTTAGATTAAAATGATTCCTTAAGATTAGAAAATGTATAATCAAATTGACCTTGTTTGAAAGGAAGATTTGTGTTGAAATTGGAAATCATGTTTTGTAATCAAACTGAAAAAGAAACACCGTCAAATTCCATTTAAAAAAATGCTCATCTTCTCACTCTTTTGGTTACTGTGGAAAATTGATCATTCTTTTATTTTAATGGCTTTTATTTTAATGGTTTTGAGATATTATTTTGGATAAACCAAAAAGAATCTATAAATATTGAAAACATATATTTATTCTATTTTTTTTTTGTTTACACAGAAAATTATGTTTTTTGTGTTTGTATAACTATTTTAATTTATATATATATATATAGATTTAAATTTACATTTTTTTCGTGTGCAACTGTAAAATCGAAATGAAAAGAAACAAATTTATGAATTAAAGTTTCATTGTCCATGTTTGAAATAAATATAATGTAATGAATAAAATTTTAAAAAAATAATATGGGGATTAGGGAGGAGGGGCGGTTGGGCGTGCATTTCTCCCCAGTGGGCCTTGGTGGCCATGGCAGTCACTTACGGATTGTTTAATGCATTGGCGATCCTTACAGAGGCTGGCTGAGTATACTTGGCCGTAAGAGACTCTTTATTACCCATTCGTGGCTACAAGCCATGGCTATTGTATTATATTTTTATGTTATTTCTTTATTTATTTTAATTTTATTTCTTTATTTATTTTTATTTTAATTTCTGTTTTAAAATTTCATTTGATATGTGTATTATAATTCTTTTACTTAAATTATTTTATTTTATTTTTATTATTTAGTGTTAATATATGTTAAATTATATATATATATATATAAAGCTTATTATCTTATTGATTTTTTTTTATAAAGTTATTTTAAATGAAATTTTATTTGTTATAAATAATTTTATAAATAAAAGTTAATTGGCATGAATTATTTTTATTATTATTTATTTAGTGTGGCTATATATATATATTTATATATTTTTTAATATATATATATATTGCTTTGTTTGATTATAATTATTTATTTTATTTTATTTAAAAAGGAATATTTGGTTGTATGGATTATTTTGGATAAAATTGAATAATAGGGTAAAATTATTTTATTATGAAATATTTATGGTAAAATTTTATCGTGGAAACTAAGTGCAAGTAATAGATGAAAGTGGATTGTTTGTCTTGATGAAATGTGGATTGTGTTGTTAATTTGTGAAACCCTTTGGATTGTCGGTCTATCTTGTGCATCTTGATTATGGTTTTCCTTTATTCTGGTTGCGGTGTGGGAACCTTGTGTAATTGTGTATTTAGTTGTTATTTATCGAGAACCCTTGTTCCAGAGGCTTGCTTAATTTTAATGTTCTCTTCATCTTGATTATACTTTTGGAAATTGATACTTAATGGTTTATGTTAGGTAGGGTTGAACGGTTTGTTAAGACTTTTGGTTATGAGTTATCGCAAGAGGGTTAATGCCTCGCATGAGCTTATTTTGAGTATTATGCTTTATATATTTTAGTTCAACCCTTGCCTAGTTTTGATTTATGTTAGGGGTCATAGGGAGAGTGGCTCTTCGTGGGCGTCGGTGCCTCGAAAGGAGGAAGGGCTCAGGGGAACCCACGTAAGAATAGTTAAACAAGTGATAACCTAAAAATAGAATTTAGGGGGATGGGTAGTAAAACACACAAGATAATAAACATTGGAATCCTCATCTATGCATTAGGCTATCATAGACTAATGATAGACTGAGAAGGTCATGGTCGGAAAAGTCATAATCTCGTCTTCATGAGAGGTTATCGACTCTGCATGAGCTACCCTATGGTGCTGGCACCTCAAGTAGGAGGAAGGGCTAGGGGATCCATAGATGGGTGCTGACCTCCCGAGTTGGAGGGTGCCGGGGATCCCCGGAGCTATCTTGATGACACTCTCCACTTGACACTGTTTGCCTTGTTTCTTGTTGCCTTTCTGGGTGTGTATTGAATTGTTGTTTTGATTTATATGGAATTATTATTCTGTGTTTAGATTTATTTGGAAGTGTATTTTGGATATTGTATCTTTATGATGTTTCTGATTCTTGTGAATTTGGCTTATGATTGCTATTTAGTTACTTGTATATTTGGTGGTACTTTGTTAATTGTGATGAGTTTCATAGTTTTAACTTGTTATGTGATTTTGTGATCATCGATGGTTGTTTCATTATATGCCTTGAGTTGTTTTGTTTTTGTACTATGTTTTTGTTGAGTTGGTTTGGCATTCATGGTCGGGTTCTCCTCCTCGTCACCTCTGAGCATGGGGGTTGAGTTACTTGTAATTCACATGGTTGGGTGGAACGTGCTCCGCACCCGTTGGGTTCCCCATCAGCATCCTATCTTCTCAACATTTCCGTAGTTGGAGTTGTACCAGTATTCACTTTGTATTTTTGATTTCATTGTTCTTGTATCAATCCCCATGTTGGGAAATTCAATGTAATTCATTTATCAGGAGATTGTAATGTAACATTAAAATGATGATGTAATAGTTAGGATTATTTGTATCTTTATTAAGAGAATTATTATGGTTGTATTATGTGATGTTTATTATTCTCGCATTATGGTTATTGGATGTATTCTCATTCATGGATATTATAAAATAAATGGTTATGTTGTAATCTTTATCTTGTTTTCCATTTAGTTGTTGCGATGTAACCTCGCGTGCCCCAGAGAACTAAGTGTGTTAATGTTATGTAATGTGTTATGTGATTATGGTATAATGTATTTGCATGTTTAATTTAATTGTTTAAAAAAAAATTATTTGCATTGTGTGTGTTCTCTGGGGTTTGCACGCGTGCACATTACACAATAGCTTAAAAATTCTGATTATGTTATAGACCTCAATAATTCAAGGGTTCGGCTTACTATAGGAAATAGAGTTCGCATTGATATTCTAGCAACTACAACATATTGATAATTGCAATTAAAGTAAAAAGAATTCATAACTATAATGGAAAAATAAATTTAGCGCTTCATTCTAATCTCGAGAATAACTTGAATTTCATTTATATGTAATGTAAGAATAAAATCAGTACAGTAATATAAATGCATTTGAAAACAATCAACATCTATGGCTCTAACTGGTAAACATATAATAAGAACAAGATGTTACCAACTATATGTAGGAATGGATGTAGAGACTTGATTCTGATCGACGCATCTAGAAATAAAGCTATATACAAACTAGTTATCCTAGAGCCAAATAAACAAATGATTTTAGAAATTCCATTTGCTGAAGTATTACTATGCCATTCTCAAGGACTATAGAAATATAAAGACGCTACACTGTTATAACAGCCGATGCCTTCATTCTGCTCATAGTATATCATTAAGTTCTGATCCAAATCAATCGAACGAAAACAAATTAGATGTGGCAATCAAAATGTGATCAACAAACACATACATGGAGCAACGTTACACAGAATAAGTTGTGATAACAACATGTACAAAAGGGATACAAATTACTTTTCTTTACAACCGAGCTTGAAGGAAAAAACTTTCAAGATTGTCAAACTATTCTCATCATTTGCAGTAAAGAAATACAAGAATCCACATGCCTGGTATTCTCCATGGTTTGATGGTAAAATCTGATGGGTGAGAAAATCCGGTTGCCTTCCATACTTGATCAACCATGGAGTTTACCGTACAACGATTCAAACCAGATTATGATTCTCCAAAGAAATGCAATCTTTCCTCCTCTTCCCTATCTCCCGTCTTCCCTTCAAAATCCTTAAGCCTCCCCCTCTTCCCTCGTATTTAGGTGTCCCTTTGTACTACTTCTGCATTTCTTGCCTTTATTTATAATCTTTCAAGTTATGCCTTTTTGTTTCCACTCTTTATCAGTTACAACGCATTCATTGCTTTCTTATGAGCGACCTCTTTATTTTCCCTCCCAAAATTCAAAAAGAATACTATTTTAAATTTGATTGGTATAATGAGCATTTTCTCTCACATTAGTAATTTTTAGTTATAATTGACCAGTACCAATTAATCCTTCACTATTCATTAATTAATAATTGTGGACACGGAAAAAGTAACCCTTCTACTTTTTCTCATGTATAGGCTCTCCTAGTGGATTTTGGCTTTATTTTGCCTAGATTTAATGTTACAATGTGACATTAGGTCTTGGACTCTTATAAATCATTAATACTTTTAGGATGTCTTGTAAAGATGTTGTGAAGTGTTGCAACACATTTCTACACTTTTCTAGACTCTTCTTATCATAATTCATTATAATAATTCATTTTTATTACTTACCGAGTCTTATTTTAAAGTGTTGTGACCCACTTTCACGCTTTTCTAGACTAGCCATCATTAATTTAACCTTTTCTCATGTTTAAATGGCCCTTTAATGCACTTTTCACCCCCACTTAAGTGTGTTTTTGAGGATATTCCCATTAAATAACATTTAATGCCCCATAATTCCCAACACCCACTTAATTTGTTTAAGTGGGACTAAGTCGCCAATATTGTTTGGCACAAAACTGAAAATAATTTTAAAATTCTAGCAGGATTTCATCCTCTAACCCTTGAGGTCAGCTTGTGATGTGTTATTTTCAAGAAATTTAATAAAATCAAGTATAAATAATGGTTTTTCCCCTCATTTTACAGCTCCTACAATCTTTAAATCTCTGACACTCACTAAGCATTCAATCTTTCAAGTACTCAAGCACTCTAAACATAATCAAGTCATCCATTAGAGCACTTCATTGCATATCTTTAGATTTCATCAACAAGGGTTTGGTAAGTTTATGACATTGCATGTTATCTATTTATCACTCTCTTTACCTTTATTTCATTTCATAGGGTTTGATTACCAAAGTGGTGTTTGACCAAGGCAAACTCCTATACTCTAACCCTCAACCATTTTTCCCCCTTTGCATACCTATTTGCAGACTTTGTAGGAAGATTTGTCAAAGGAAAAAGTGACAAAAGGTGTCTTCAATAAATCAAAGCTATTCAAGTCAACATACCCTAATTCAAGCTTGGAGATAGTCTACAAGTCATTTTTTGAATATTCGGATTCGGACTCACATTAGAAAAGCAAGTGCAGAACTGAAGCTATAGAATCATGTCCCAAAATTTTTGACATTTGTAGGTGGACTAAGTCACCACCCTTGGCGATTTAGTCCCACTCCCAAGTCTGAAAAGTGATTTTTGCATTTCTGGATACCCATTTGGAAGATACCTGTTCTGAAGAGTTTTCCTCGAAACTAGGACTAAGTCACCCAGGCTGGCATAAGTGTCCCAATCAGCATTTCTAGCCAATTTCTTAGGATTCCAAAATCTCTTCACATCTGATTTCAAATTCCATGTGCATCTCTCTAATTCTGTTAAGTTATTTCGTCATTTCTTTGTATTTTTAGGTGTTTTTGCACATCACAGTGTGTTTTCTAGCACTTTACATTTCTTAGGTTTAGCATGATTAATTCATTTCCTTTTCAGATTAGTGCATTTGTACATCATAATTAGACATATTGCATCTCATTTACATTAGTCTTGAGTGTAAACACCCCTTGATTTTAACCCTATTCCTTCCCTTTTAGGTGGGAAACCCTAGAAGGGTAAGTGTCTAATAGGGTTCCAAAATCATTGTTTACATTTTGGTGAACCTACCTTTTGAACATATTTCCTTCTAATTTTCAAAGTGCATCCTGGGTTTCATTTTCATTTGCATTGCATTAGTTATTGCATTGTTTAAATTTCATCCTAGGGTTTTACTAACTACATTAGTGAAAAGTTCAAATAGCTTGCACTTTTGCGTCATTTTTACATTGAAAAAAATAAAAAAATTATATTTTCATATTGCAATTGCATATATGCATCTGAAAGACATCAAATTGCATTCAAAATTTCTAAAAAATCTTTAAAAAATCATCACTGTGACTAAATTGCCACACTGGGTGACTTAGTCCTCCACATTTTGCACTATACTTTCTAGTATTTTCTAGAAATTTCCTGCATTTCTATTTTTTGTTACTATCTTCCTATTTCACTTTATAGAAATACTATTATTTGCACTTTATTGTTCCTAGTTTTCATTTTCATCCACCCCATCTTTTGTGGTACTTGTATGAGTGTTTAGTGCCCTATTGATAATACTTTAGTGAGATGAAGTTCTAGACTCATGGCTTCCTATGATAGCACTTTCGTTGTGGACCTTGGGACCTTAAGAGCTCCTACTCCTGATATTGAGAATGGTGCATTAGGCATGGATACCACCACTAGTACCCCTTTTCCTTCCAATAACATGCACGTTGACACACAAACTAGTTCCATTCCGCAAGACAAAGTAATGAACATTCATGAGGACATAACACACCTTCAACATAACTTGTGTCTTGAAATAATTTCAACCACTACTATTCCTGGTATAGATAACATCCATCAATTGCTTGAAAGTGATTTGGGCTTAGATGTTATGAAAAACATTGTTAAGATATATCAAAAACATGCCTCTAGCACATCTCCACCAGCAAACACTGCGGTTAGTCAAGGAGGATCCCACATTCCTCCTCCTTCAACCATTGCATCCATACCCACCTATACCACTTCTAAAGTTACAACAACCATGCAACAAGTTAGTCATGTGACTCCTACCTTCGCTATTTCAACTAGCATCCCTAGTTCTTTTGTGGCATCGAACATTCCATCCTCCACCACCTTTACCCCTCTTAATGTTCCCTTCACTTGTCCTACCACTACATTCACTCCATCAGCCTTCTCTCTTCCACCTCATACCACTTATACCGATCCCCTTATAACACAACTCTTTCACACTATTTCCTCCTTGCAACAACAAATTTCTACCATAAACCAAAGCCAAAATGCACCACCCACTTACTATGTTCGTGGAAGTCCATTATCTTTAGAAATATTAAGAACCCTGATGCCACAAGGAATTGAGCTTCCTAGTTTTGAGAAGTATGAAGTAAATGGAGACCCTACTAATCATGCCAATGCCTATACAACATTATGCAGTGACTTTGTCCTAGATGATAAACTTTTATCCAAACTGTTTCCTAGGACCTTAAAGGATACTGCCTTGGATTGGTTCTCCTCTTTACCCAATCATTCCATCTATTCATTTAATGAACTTGTTGATGGCTTTATAAGTCATTTTCAAGTGCATATGACTCCTAAAAAGACAATGGCTTATTTGATGAGGTGTAAAAAAAAGTGTGGATGAAAAAGTTATTGATTTCATTTCATGCTATTAGTTAGTATATGCTCAAATAGATATTGAGGTTATTGATTCACATCTCCAAAAGATGTTTATTGAAAACCTGTAAACTCACATTTAGGATAGATTGACTATGATGAAATTCCCTTCTTCCATGCATTTATGTACAACCCTTTGTGACTATCACAATTTGGTTACTAGTCATGATGAAAAATACACTTCTAACTGAGCTAAGAAGTCTGAAAAAAACAGCCAAAACAACTCACAAAACTTTACAAAACAAAACAAAGGGTTTTTACAATTCAACCCTCCACCTCCACAACCAACTCCACCTCTTAATAACTAGGTGGCAACCACTAAAGCAGTCATACCCTTTTGTGGGAGTAAATGGTGACTCCCCAACACCCCCAAGAATAGTTGCGACCAAGACTACTTCCACAAGAGAGAGAATGGCAATAAAGGTTGCTTGACAATGCAAGATCAAGAATAATGGTTGAATATTGATTGATTGCTATGCAAATGTACAAGAGATTCCTTGCTTATAAAGGCAAGGTAGAGTGATAGGATTAGAAAAGATCATGACAAGTTTCTTTATCCTATGACATGAGACAACTAACTACCCAATCACCTAGGAAATGATGCATTACTAGCTAGATAAGATAAGTTCTAGAAAATCCAATTGAGACTTCTAGAAAGACTATTTTTTCTAAGTAAACTTAACCATGTGAATATGTCCCCTAATTACCTAGTCAGTGAATTAGCTAGGTACAAGACAATTATTCAAACCAACACCCCCCCTTAAGTGCAACTTAGGGAGAATATTATTATGCACACTATACAAAGAGTATGACTATGGGCCCCGGCTACGAGGCCATGTTAGGTACCCATTTAAAATGCAAATGAAATATGCAATCTCTCACAAGCATAGAAAAGGAGAAAACCTAGTGGGACAAAACTCCTCTCCAAAAGAGAGAAAAAAAATAAACAAACCAAACATGATGTATGGAGGACTCAATGATAACCCCCAAGGACTACATCCATCATGTATATACAAACAATTACCCCACCATAAGAGGGAAGTAGAGAGATAAGATGCCCCCCCCATGATGAAGAAGCTCCAATGTTGATGAAGAATGCCTTAAAACAAAAGATGACCCAATGCCTGCAAGAAACACATCTTCCCTTAGGAAGAAACAAATCCATAAGTTGATGAAGAAGCCACTTCATATCCAACTAAAAGGAGGAAGCATGAATGCTCAACATGAATTCCTCTAAAAATTGAGTAGGAGCCCCCAAGCTTGAATGAGCCACAACATAATCATGGTCAAACTCAACCAAGAAACATGACAAATTAAACAAAGGAGGAGACTCATGAATCTCAATCTCCAAAGAAAAATTAGATGGTGTAACAGTTGTGTTGAAACTATCATCAAAGAGGAGAGAAATCCCCTCAGGTGTGTCCTCTAAATCTGCAATATGAGATTCCATGAACAAGTTAGAGATATCTGTCAAATATTCATCCCACAAAGAAAAATATGAAAAACTATGATCATCCTGCTAAATAGAAGCATCACTAGCTGAAGAAGCGGGAGATGGAGGAGTAGGAAGCTTGGTACTGGTCTCTAGAATACCAAGGTGTATATGACCAAACTTCTCCTCAGAAACATGGTTCACACACAATCGAGTGTGTGATGCAGTCAAAGGAACATTATCATCTTCTAAAGCAAAATGTGATCAGGAATATACATGAGATGAATGATCAACCATCTCGATAGCAACAATATCCCTGGTCTCCAAGTCCCTTATGTACACCCTATCTGGAGTGAACTCAACTGTTTTACCTTGACCCCCATGAGTAATTTGATAAATAGAAAGGAGATTAGTGGACAAGGAAGGAACACAAAGTACATCATTGAATGTACCCTCCCCCATGTCAATAGAAACCTTCCCACTTACCTTCATATATGTATTGTTACCCATCAAAATATGAGGTGAATTACAAGGCTCAAAAGAAGAGAACATATCCATAGAAGACGCCATATGATGAGATGCCCTTGAATCAAGAAGCCATGTATGTGATTCAGGACTTGTAGAGGCCAAGAGTTCTTGTCTTTTCATTTTGTGTAGCCCAAAAGTAGATATTGTATTCTCTGACTATGATGATGATGAGGTGGCTTCCGATTGAGATGTTGAAGAAGAAGTAGAAGACACTAATGAGGGCAGCTGAATGTTATTCTTTTGAAGGTGGTGTGTGATTTTATCTATCTTCTTATTGTAACATCTATGCTCATCATGTCATAATCTTTTGCAATATGTACATTTAAACTTCTTTTTAGATGATTCCTCTTTAGAAGAGAGTGTGGACTCAGGAGTGCTATGTGAAGGAGAATCTTTACCCTGCTCATTAGACTTGGGTGCCTTATTCTGCTTCTTACCTTTTCCACATGAAGCCTTTGTATCCTTTGCAAAAAGAGCATGAGATGTAGAAGACTTCAATGTACCCATGTGTACTAACTTTGCTTGTTCCCTTGTGAGTTGAGCTACAAATTCATCAAGAGAAGGCATTTTGTATGCATAACTTCTTTTTAGATGATTCCTCTTTAGAAGAGGGTGTGGACTTAGGAGTGCTATGTGAAGGAGAATCTTTACCCTGCTCATTAGACTTGGGTGCCTTATTCTACTTCTTACCTTTTCCACTTGAAGCCTTTGTATCCTTTGCAAAAAGAGCACGAGATGTAGAAGACTTCAATGTGCCCATGTGTACCAACTTTGCTTGTTCCCTTGTGAGTTGAGCTGCAAATTCATCAAGAGAAGGCATTTTGTATGCATTGCCAAGGGCATCCATAGTAGCATAGAAAGTGGAAAAAAACACAAAATAATCAGGACCAAGCTTAGCAAGAATAGAAAGTATCAACTGTTCATCCTCTTTAGTGAACCCACAATTAGATAACTGCAATCTAATAGAACTGAGCTTAAAGAAGAAATCTTGAATATTGTCAAAATTTGAAGGATTAAGACCCATTAGTTCATTCTCCAACTTAAATTTCCTCATCTTATCTGGCTTACCAAAGAGACTCTCTAAAGTAGTCCAAACTTCATTAGGATGAGTGCAAGATGCAACATGATATCTAAGATCTTGAGAAAGGGACAGCTTCAAAGTACCAAGAGCTTCATCCCTTCTATCAAGCCATTTTCTTTTCTCTTTTTCTCCTACGGGTTCTGGATCTTGACCAAATGTGATTCATTGCAACTTCATTTGAGATTTCCACTCATGATAGTTATATGGAGTTAGAAGTACAAGTTTTGGAAAATCCATGATACAATGAGATATTACAAGAGAAGAATAGAAAATTTCCCTCACAATACAAAAAATCAATCACTTTGTCCAAACAAGATTTACACTTTTTTGCAAATTTACAACAATGTATCCCAAACTATCAAATCAACACCAAACTGAAAATATGAAAATCTGGAAACAAATCTACTAAAAGTGCATGAGTACAATTAAAGTGCACCAGAATACCTTCCTGATGCCACAAATTTGGAGAAAATTAGAGTCCAAAGCAAAAAGATATGAGCTCGAAGGTGAAAAACGATGATCGGGCTTCAACCTGGAAAAAATGGCATACAACTGTAAGAAATCTGCAAAATACCTGCACCACTAAAAAATTCAGACTTCCAGCTTTCCATCGATATTTCGTTTGAAAAATCTCACCTCTGTTAGCCAAAGTTATGAAAAAATGAAAAAAAGGCCTATAAAAAGGCAATTGGGGGACAAAACTTAGTCACTGCAAGACTAAACCGATGCAAAAAATTCAGCTCTCGAGGCTGAGAATGCGGTCATCCATATGACCATACCCATAGAAAATACAAAAAATAAAAGGCCCGCCCAGGGCTAAGCACTTTACACAGGAGCTGTTGACCTAAATTGTCATCAACTTATATAAATACAAAGTTTATAAAAAAATAAAATTGATCAATACTAATACAATGTTTAATATAAAATCTTGTGGCAGTTTTTAAAAAATGTACAGAGCAAACACAATAAATGCACCTGTACTGGGATGGAAGGATGACCGTCGATGACAATCCAAGCCTGCGGATGAAATCACAACCCCGTACTAAGGACAATAGCAATAGACCAACAAATGACAGTATACCCGTTGAGGAGGAATGACAGCAACCAATAGCCAGATGTAGATTTGGACGCCAATGTACTTGCCAAGCTTAGATGTCACCTGTGTACCATCTGTTGAAATAGAGAGATCGGCGAATGGAGGAAGAGTAACCTACATTGAATATGCTTTCACTGTGATGTGACAAGCTTAGAATTGACAGTAAAGACCCAACAATAGATTCTTCGTACCCACCGATCTTTCCTTGTGTTGATGGAAAATAGAGATAATAAACCTGACAATCTAAATGGCATCTGATACAATGAGGGTACGCCAAGAATACTCAACTACAATGAATGCAAAGGACTCTAACAGATCTGCAGATGTCGATGAATGACTATCAAGATTCTGTAGAACAAAATATCCACTCCACAATATGCTGGCTGAAATTTTAATTGAACCCCAATAATTTTTGAATAAAAACTTTATCCCAATACAAATAAAATTTTGTCCCGAAAATGGGTATGTGCGAGGATCATCATGGAAAAACAAGGCCCTTAAGTGGCAAAAATTCAAAAATCAATGTTTGAAAAGTTGCTAAAATTTGAATAAGTTATCTATATTATTTCAAAAATATGTAAGAATAGAATTTGTAGAAAATTGAATGTAGTTTCTAAAATACCAGGTTTATTTAAAAATAAATAAAATCTATTTGGTGAAAATTTGAAATTTCAATGCAGTAGTACTTAAATTTCAGGGAAAAAATAAGAAGTAGGTGTCTGTCTGACCACCCTAACCATAATAAAATGATAATATTTTTTTATAAGATTTTATATATAAGTAGAGGACTCATTTCCAGATGTGATGCATATTTTTTGTAATTTTTTTCCAAGTAAATAATTAATTATGAATTTTATTTCAACTTTTAAAAATATAAAACTAGTATGTCCAAACACCTAACTTGGTCAAAACTTCATGAAATTTAAATTTTCTTTTTGATCCTATAGTATGTGAAGCATAGAATGACGCGGTTTCAGATTCAAACAATGTGATACCATTTGAAAGTTATAGATGTTTTTCAATCAGCCTATCATTCAGACTTTAGTTGTAATTCAATAGAAAATAAATAATAATTATTTATTAAATTCAAATTAAAGCATAATTTATATTGGTGGAAAGCTGAGAATCTCCTCTAAAACCCTTTTCGTTTCATCAATTTTGGGTAAAAAAAAGTCGTCAGCCACATACCCTACAAATACCCATAATATTGCCACTTTTTGGCCCATCATGATCCTACACATACCTAAATTTCAAATTCAAATCCATAGAAAATATTTTTTTAAATAGTTTTTTTGCAAAAATGGAAAAATTGTACCGCTCAGGGGTTGATCTAGCAAAAAAAAATTGCCTCAAAAACAACTTTACCCAAAATAGATGAATTTACTGTCAAAATTGTTTGTGGATCCTTATGATCTCAACCGTGAGGCTATTGAAACCCCAATCTACACCCAGCAAATAACTTCAAGCCAACATGAAACCCTCATATCCGGGAAGAAATTTGCAACACTTGAGAGCTCTGATACCATGTGGGAGTAAATGGTGACTCCCCAACACCCCCAAGAATAGTTGCAACCAAAACCACTTCCACAAGAAAGAGAATGGCAAGAAAGCTTGCTTCACAATGCAAGATTGATTAATGGTTGAATTGATTGAATTGATGCAAATGTATAAGAGATTCCTTGCTTATAAAGGCAAGGTAGAGAGATAGGATTAGACAAGATCATGACAAGTGTCTTTATCCTATGACATGAGACAACTAACTACCTAGGAATCATGCAATATAGCTAGATAAGATAAGTTCTAGATAAGCCAACTAAGACTTCTAGAAAGAATCATTTTCCTAAGTAAAATTAACCATGTGAATATGTCCCCTAATTACCTAGTGAATGAATAAGCTAGGTACAAGACATTTATTCACACCAACATGTGGGAGTAAATGGTGACTCCCCAACACCCCCAAGAACAATTGTGACCAAAACCACTTCCACAAGAGAGAGAATGGCAAGAAAGCTTGCTTCACAATGAAATATTGATTAATGGTTGAATTGATTGAATTGATGCAAATATACAAGAGATTCCTTGCTTATAAAGGAAAGATAGAGAGATAGAATTAGACAATATCATGACAAGTGTCTTTATCCTATGACATGAGACAACTAACTACCTAGGAATCATGCAATATAGCTAGATAAGATAAGTTCTAGATAAGCCAACTAAGACTTCTAGAAAGAATCTTTTTCCTAAGTAAACTTAACCATGTGAATATGCCCCCTAATTACGTAATGAATGAATAAGCTAGGTACAAGACATTTATTCACACCAACACCCCCCCTTAAGTGCAACTTAGGGAGAAGATCATAATGAAAACTATGCAAAAACTATGACTATGGGTCCCAGCTACTAGGCCATGTTAGGTACCCATTTACAAATGCAATGCAATCTCTCATAAAGTAGAGAAAAGGAGAAAACCCAGTGGGACAAAAGTCCTCTCCAAAAGAGAGAAAAAAAAAACAAACCAAACATGATGTATGGAGGACTCAATGATACCCCCCAAGGACTGCATCCATCATGTATATACAATCAATTACCCCCCATAAGAGGGAAGTAGAGAGATAAGATGTCCCCCCCATGATGAAGAAGCTCCAATGCTGATGAAGAATGTCTGAAAACAAAAGATGACCCAATGTCTACAAGAAACACATCTTCCCTTAGGAAGAAACAAATCCATAAGTTGATGAAGAAGCCACTCCATATCCAATTGAAATGAGGAAGCATGAATGCTCAACATGAATGCCTTTGAAAACTGAGTAGGAGCCTCCAAGCTTGAATGAGTCACAACATAATCATGGTCAAACTCAACCAAGAAACTTGGCAAATCAAGAAAACGAGGAGACTCGTGAATCTCAATCTCCAAAGACAAATTAGATGGTGTAACAATTGTGTTGAAACTATCATCAAAGAGGAGAGAAATCCCCTCAAGTGTGTCCTCTAAGTTTGCAATATTAGAATCCATGAACAAGTTAGAGATATCTGTCAAATATTCATCCCACAAAGCAAAATCTAAAAAACTATGATCATCTTGCTGAATAGAAGCATCACTAGTTGAAGAAGCAGGAGGTGGAGGAGTAGGAAGCTTGGCACTGGTCTCTAGAATACCAAGGTGTAGATGACCAAACTTCTCCTCACTAACATGGTTCACACTCAATGGAGTGTGTGATGCAGTCAAAGAAACATTATCATCTTCTGAAGAAAAATGTGAAAAGGAATATACATGAGATGAATGATCAACCATCCCAATAGCAATAATATCCCTAATCTCCAAGTCCCTTATGTACACCCTATCAGGAGTGAACTCAATTGTTTTACCTTGACCCCTATGAGTAATTTGATAAATAGAAAGGATATTAGGGGACAAGGAATGAACACAAAGAACATCATTGAAAGTACCTTCCCCCATATCAATAGAACCCTTCCCACTTACCTTCATATATGTATTGTTACCCATCAAATTATGAGGTGAATTACAAGGCTCAAAAGAAGAGAACATATCCATAGAAGATGCCATATGATGAGATGCCCCTGAATCAAGAAGCCATCTATTAGATTCAAGACTTGCAGAGGCCAAGAGTGCTTGTCCTTTCATTTTGTGTAGCCCAGATGTAGATCTTGTATCTTGTGACTGAGATGATGATGAGGGGGCTACCAATTGAGATGCTGAAGAAGTACAAGACATTGATGAGGGTAGCTAAATGTTATTCTTTTGAAGAAGGTGTGTGATTTCATCAATCTTCTTATTACAACATCTATGCTCATCATGTCCTAACCTTTTTCAATGTGCACATTTAAACTTCTTTTTAGATGATTCCTCTTTAGAAGAGGGTGTGGACTCAAGAGTGCTATGTGAAGGAGAATATTTACCTTACTCATTAGACTTGGGAGCCTTGTTTTGCTTCTTACCTTTGCCACTTGAAGCCTTTTTATCCTTTGGAACAAGAGCATGAGATGTAGAGGATTTCAATTTTCCCATGTGTACCGACTTTGCTTGTTCCCTTGTGAGCTGAGCTGCAAATTCATCAAGAGAAGGTATTTTGTATGCATTTCCAAGGGCATCCATTGTAGCATAGAATGTAGAAACAAAAAATGAATAATCAGGGCCAAGCTTAGCAAGAATAGAAAGTATCAATTGTTCATCCTCTTTAGTGATCCCACAATTGGATAACTGCAATCTAAGAGAGTTGAGCTTAGAGAAAAAGTCTTGGATATTGTCAAAATTTGAAGGATTAAGACCCATTAGTTCATTCTCCAACTTAAATTTCCTCATCTTATTTGGCTTACCAAAGAGACTCTCTAAAGTAACCCAAAATTCATTAGGATGAGTGCAAGATGCAATATGATATCTAAGATCTGGAGAAAGGGACAACTTCAAAGTACCAAGAGCTTCATCCCTTCTATCAAGCCATTTTCTTTTCTCTTTTGCTCTTGCAGGTTATGTATCTTGACCAAATGTGATTCATTGCAACTTCATTTTTAACAGTAACAACTCCATTTGAGATTTCCACTCATGATAGTTATATGGAGTTAGAAGTACAACTTTTGGAAAATCCATGATACAATGAGATATTACAAGAGAAGAACAAAAAATTTCCCTCACAATACAAAAAATCAACCCCTTTGTCCAAACAAGATTTACACTTTTTTGTAATTTTGCAACAATGTATCCCAAACTATCAAATCAACACCAAACTGAAAATATGAAAATCTGGAAACAAATATGCTAAAAGTGCATGAGTACAATTGAAGTGCACTAGAATACCTTCCTGATGCCACAAATTTGGAGAAAATTGGAGTCTGAAGCAAAAAGATATGAGCTCGGAGGTGAAAAATGATGATTGAGCATCAACCTGGAAAAAATGGCACAAAACTGCAAGAAATATCCAAAATAACTGAACAACTGAAAAATTCAAAATTCCAGCTTTCTGTCGATATTTTGTTTGAAAAATTTCACCTCCGTTAGCCAAAGTTATGGGAAAATGAAAAAAAGGCCTATAAAAAGGCTCTTGGGGGGGCAAAACTCAATCACTACAAGACTAAACCGGTGCAAAAAATTTGGCTCCTGGGGCTAAGAATGCGGTCATCCATATGACCATACCCATAGAAAATGCAAAAACTAAAAGGCCCGCCTAGGGCTAAGCACTTTACATAGGAGCTGACAACCTAAATTGCTGTTGGCTTATATAAATACAAAGTTTGTAAAATAAAAACTTTGATTGATACTAATACAATGTTTAATATAAAATATTGTGGCGATTTAAAAAAAATGTACTAACCAAATACAATAAATGCATCCATACTGGGACGGAAGGATGACCACCGATGACAATCCAAGCCTGCAAATGAAATCACAACCCCATACCAAGGACAGTAGTGATAGACCAATAGATGATAGTGTACCCGCTGAGGAGGAATGATAATGACCAATAGCTGGATGTAGATATGGATGCCAATGTACCTGCCAAGCTTAGATATCACCTACGTACCATGTGCTGAAATAGAGAGACCGGCAGATGGAGGAAGACTAACCTATGCCAAACATGCTTTCACTTTGATGTGACAAGCTGAGAACCGGCAATAAAGACACGACCATAAATTCTTCGTACCCACCGATTTTTCCTTGCACTGATGACAGACAGAGATAATAAACCTGACAATCTAAATGGTGTCTAATACAATGAGGGTACGTCGACAATACCCGGCTGCAATGAGTGCAAAGGACGCCAACAAATCTGCAGGCGTCGATGAATGACTGTCAAGATTTTGTAGAATGGAATATCTACTCCACAATATGCCAACTGAAATTTTAATTGAACCCCAATAATTTTTGAATAAAAACTTTAGCCCAATACAAATAAAATTTTTAAAATTACTCAGGTCAAATCGCAGGAGGAAATAGGCGCTCCCGTTTTTGGTGGCATCCGGCGTCGCTTCCGGGGTTGCTGGCAAAAATTCCAAAAAAGCTGGAACCAGGAAGTCTGGGCGTCAAGGTGCGCCAGGAACGCCAGATCTCGGCAGATGCGCTGCGGCATATGGAGGCCCTCAGGATCAGGAAGGAGAATGCACGCAACACCGAGCACAGGCCACCATGTGGGGAGTAAATGGAGTGACTCCCCTAACACTAAAGAAAAGTTAATGAGAAACCATTTCAAGAGAAAGAATGGAAAGATACCGAGATTGATTAATGGAGGTTGAATTAGTTGGATTGATGCAGGCGTGTATAAAATTCCTTGTATAAAGGCAAGGTAGAGATGGGATTAAAGGCAAAGATCATGACAAGTGTCTTTATCCTATGACATGAGACAACTAACTACCTATGAATCATGCAATATAGCTAGATAAGATAAGTTTTAGATAAGCCAACTAAGACTTCTAGAAAGAATCTTTTTCCTAAGTAAAATTAACCATGTGAATATGTCCCCTAATTACCTAGTGAATGAATAAGCTAGGTACAAGACATTTATTCACACCAACATGTGGGAGTAAATGGTGACTCCCCAACACCCCCATTGAGAATAGTTGCGACCAAAACCACTTCCACAAGAGAGAGAATGGAAAGAAATCTTTCTTCACAATGCAAGATTGAATAATGGTTGAATATTTATTGATTGATATGCAAATGTACAAGAGATTCCTTGCTTATAAGGCAAGGTAGAGAGATAGGATTAGACAAGATCATGACAAGTGTCTTTATCCTATGACATGAGACAACTAACTACCTAATTGCCTAGGAAATGATACATTACTAACTAGATAAGATAAGTTCTAGAAACTCCAACTAAGACTTCTAGAAAGAATCTTTTTCCTAAGTAAACTTAACCATGTGAATATGTCCCCTAATTACCTAGTGAGTGAATTAGCTAGGTACAAGACAATTATTCACACCAACACCTTTACCTATGGGGACCCAAAGAGACAATTCACCCCTTTGTCTGATACCTTTCATAATACAATGAATCAATTGCTACAACAACAAATGATTTCTTTGCCTACCGTTAAACCACTTGATTTAACCAATCCTTTACCTCCCACTTTTAAACCCAATGCTTATTGCCATTTTCATCATGAGGACGCGAACAATGTAGTATCACAAAATTTAATTCCGGGGCCCCTAGTGATTTTTGAAGTTTGTATCTATCCAAAATTCTGATGAGGATATTAATGATTGTGGCAATGGTACAATCTAGAATTTATGAGCTTTACTAATCCACTGCCTAAACACAATGACGGAACTTGTCAAAGCCAATGAACCTTCAAACACTAATGTGATGAACGTTGATACCAATGATGAACAACATGATAGCACTCCAAATGTTACCCATATTAATCCTATGGATGAAATGGTGGTAATGATAGACGTTATCCCTCATAAAGGCCCAACTACTAAATCTATTGATCTTATTTTTTCTCCTCATGATATACTTCAAAAAATTCCCAATGGTCCTCTTTACATAGCTGGTCAAATCTATGATAATCCCACTAATGGAATATTAATAAATCCCACCTATGGCAAGAATGTGATCATGAAAGAATTTTTAGTATTACATGATCTCTATCAAGATTATTATGACAAAGCAATAGCATGAATTAAAACACATAATGGTTTTGTGTGCACTACGATTGGATTGATCATACTCCCATTATAGATAAGACCGAAAACATTAGACGTGAAATTTTCTATTATTCCGCAAATGGATCAATTTCATCTATGGCTAGGTCATCCTTGGCTTCACTCGATGAAAGTTGTTCCTTCAGTCATTCATAAATGTTTGAAGTTTTTGCTTGACAATGAGATATATAATGTACACCATAGTCACTTTAATCCATTTTCCTCTAAAGGTAACTTTTCCTTGGAATCCTTCTGGCCTAAACCTATGGAACCCATCACTCCTCATAAAGATTTATTTTCATTGCTTATCAAAAGTTCAAAGCCTAAAAGATAGTCAAATTATCTCTTTGTAACATGTCCCCATCCACTCCTAACATTCCTATCCTATATGACACAATGTTCCAACCTGAATCTGAACCTAAACAAACATTACAACCTCCACCGCAACCAACAAACAACACTTCACCCTCTTCATCCAAACGATTGAGAGATGCTAAAAACAACCCTGTCATGCCTTCATGACTTAAACAAGTGTATAAAGAAAAAGATAAAGTGTTTGATCCATCTCCTTCAGTTCCTTTCATTCCTCCCCTTCAGGAAGACAAGAGCCTATGGTGGATCAATCTACTCTTCCACCCACACAACTACAAAAT
>VDFB02146818.1:0-26428 GCA_007258455.2 Sequoia sempervirens
TCCAAACCCATCCTTGAGCTAGATCCCATTCAAAGTTTGATCTTGAATGTCAATTGTTGGGTAGACGACCACAAAGAAGTCATTCACTAGGACCTTGAATTTCATTTCCAACCCCTACCAACCTTTCCACTAGTGAATTAAACTATCCCAATTCAAATTCCTCCCATACCAATGGACAATCAGCCCATGATGCTACTAAAAGGAAATGGATGGCTAAAGTAGTTTAGACCTGATCAGTAAAGATGCAGTTTTTTCTTTCCTAGCTTCACCTCCTCTACCCCACTCATTTGAAGCACTTGGGGAGACTTGACACCAACCTCTTGGCCCTCATTACCTTAGACCACACCTGAGTCCCCATGGAACCTATTCTCCCAATAGCTCCCAGGGTGGGGAGATGCCCATCTATTGATTTTTAAATTCCAATGTTGACCATTCCACCTGTGCTCTTGTTGAACTGACTTCCTATTTTTTTTGAATTTTGGTGCCAACCCTCACTTGTCACCCTTGCTTATAATTAATTTAGGGAAACAACCTTTTTCTGCATCACTTGCCTAATTTTCCTTGCCTCCTACAAACTGCCCATGTGAAACCCCATGCAACTTGTTACTTGCAACATCCTTGCAGCCTTACTTCACCTCGACTAGATCTCCTTCAAATTTTTAGTCTTCTTCACACTCCATCCATTTTCCAAATGTAAGTAATTATTATTCTTCAAAATAATAAACTATAATTTGGATGGATTAAAATATCATTAATTTTAATTTTAATTTTTTGAATAAATAATTTAATTTATTTTTTTGCAAATATAATAATTAGTAGTAAAGAGTTTTTCCAAGTATAATAATAATTAATATAAAATTTTAAACTATAAATATGAGTTTTTTATATATTATTAATTTTTTTTCATAAAATATAAATTTTTAAAATATCTAGTGAAACAAAATTATTTTTTCAATCAAAATATCTAGATTAATTTGTATGTATTTATATTATTTGAATATATAAGTTATGAAAGTGTAAGTAGTCTCCCTTCATAATTTACTTATAAAAAGTATCTTTTCTAGTGGAATCAATTTGAGAATTTAAATGTACCTACTAGATAATATAAAACATAAGAGAAATACATAGGGAATAATAAATTGCAATGTAGTGTATAATTTTAAAGATTTTTGCAAGCAATTCTAAAACGTGAAATTATTTTGAACTAGATATTATTATTCACATTGCACTGTAGTGTAAAGTATGAAATGGTCATGGGAGAGCATGTCTAATTTGTAGAAGAGGCTGAGTGTAGTTTTCTATTTAATAGTAATAAAGATCATATCATTTTATATAGTAAAGAGAGCATTTTTCATAATGCACTTTTAAATTTTCTATAAGAAATGGTTATCACAAGAATCAATAATTTGTTCTTTTTTTATATCTACCTCACATTGTGTTGGGGTTTATATTAATGTAGATATATTTAAGGTAACATCCATATTAGTATGATACAATGTGGATTTATTTTAACTATATTAGAAATAAAATAAAAATAATAATACATGTCTTATGACTATAGTGTTTAACTTTAAAATCAATGGATAACAATATTGTATATAGCATAACCTCTTTTTGGCTTTGTTTATAATTTCCATCCATTCGTATCAATATTACTATTAAATTTATTAAGGACAACTTACATATTTGAAATGCAAGTAGTTTTTGGAGGTAATTGATTCACCGCCCCTAATAATGGATCAAGATGAAAATATATTTCTAACAAAAAAGTACGCAAAGGGCCCAAGGTTAGAACCTTGTCTAGCATATCTTATTGTTCGATAGCCTACTATAGCACCCCTCCAAGATTATGGACAATATTTGGAGCATTGGTGGAAATGATAATAATAAAATAGATATGAATTTAGTAAATGGTCAATGGTTCCTTGCCTAATCCTAGTTTGATTGGACTAATGTTTCTCTCAATTTCACTAAAAATAAAAAAGGAAAACAATCCTACCAACATTTGGTAGGAACTTCACAACAATGCAGCCTGGTTATTATTTCTTTTCAAGAATTTCCACCTTCCAAATTCAAAATAAAAATCTAAATTATCTTCGAATTTAAAATGAGGGTTGTGAGATTTAATGTTTCTATTATTTATTATTCTATATAATTTTTTTATATTTTTTTGTAAATGTTTAGATTATCCTTGAATTTTTTTAAAACATTTTTCTCTAGGTTTAGTGTACAACAATGATTGTTTTGGATTTTCTTCCTTACAAGTGATATAAAAATTTTGATTACCAATTATTCTATTTTTTGAGTTCTTTATTTTCTCGACCTAATTAGCTAATAGGCTATATGTGTGAACATTGGTCATATTTTTTGTCAGCCTTCCTAATTTTTAGCCATTCTTGCATTGAGCTCCTAGTCAAAAAAAAGGTGCCAGACTTTTATTTTATTTTTTAATTAAAATTATTTGGTGTGCCTATAAAGAAGGCTAGTGAAATTAAACAGTGGATGGAATCAACATTAATTTTTGTATGTTTTTTGTGTATTGGTGATGGTTGTAAGAAATTGTATGCCATTTAAAACCTTAGAAAATAGAGTGAATGCCAATGCAATTTTTATAAGGCATTGTTGGGTGTCATTCTATGGATTTACCTTCTATTAGTGTTGTGAGTTATTATAGAAAGCTTCTGTTAAAGTGCAAGTGTGATCATCTGTTGTCTAATTTCTGTGAAGGTGGTTGGAGGTTTTTTTTTTTTTTTGCATGGTGTGATGGTTGCAAAAGCAATACAAAAGTGTCGGTTGTGATAATTATTTACCCAATTTTTTTAGGAGTTAGAAAAAGAATGGAGTAGAGAGAAAGCAAGCGAGAAGAGGTGCATTTGAAGAAAGTAGGAAGAGGTGTGGGAAGAGGTGCATATTAAAAAATAAAATTCTAGAGTATTTCAAAAACAATTTATGTTATTTTCCATAGGGCATTGTTGATTATTGTTCTCTATCTTAGTCTATATTGTTTCATTTATGGTTTCCATGTATTTGTGATGGTTGGAAGGAAATATTATTTGTTTTTGTGTTGGTTTGTTATTGTGAATTCTTGTGTTTTGTGGGTTTCTTTCATCTGGGTCACTATTGAAACCAATATTGTTTCATTTAAGGTTTGCATTTTGTGGTGAAGGTTTTGAATGGGTTTGTTATTGTGAGTTTTTTTTCTTTTTGGGTTTTTCCATCTCACTCACTATTGAAACCAATATTGTTTCATTTATGGCTTCCATTTTCTGGTGATGGTTGTATTGCAATAAAATAGTTAATGTTATATAGTTTGTGTTGTTTTCCATAAGGCATTGTTGATTGTTGTTCTCTAGCTTAGGCTATATTGTTTCATTTATGGTCTCATTTTGTGGTGATGGTTGCAACACAATAAAATAGTTAATGTTATATAGTTTATGTTGTTTTCCATAAGGTAGTGTTGATTGTTGTTCTCTAGCTTAGGCTATATTGTTTCCTTTTGAATAAGGTGCTATTGAAAAAATACTATATTGTTTGATTTATGGTTCACCTTTTTTGGCGATGGTTTTGCATGGGTTTGTTACTATAGATTTTTGTGTTTTGTGGGTTTTCCCATATGGTTCACTGTTGATAAAAATATTATTCCATTTATGGCTTCCATTTTGTGGTGATGCTTGAAATGCAATAAAATAGTTAATTTTATGTAGCTCATGTTGTTTTTCATAAGGAATTATTGATTTTTATTCTCTAGCTTATGCTATAATGTTTCATTTTTGATAGGGTGTTGTTGAAAAAATCATTTTCCCATGTGTGGGGTTATTTTGGTTTTTTTGCATGGGTTTTTCACTGTGAATTCTTCTGTTCTATGGGTTTTTTCATCTGGTTTTCTATTGAAAAAAATGTTGTATCATTTATGGTTTCCATCTAGTGGTAGTAGTTGCAAGGGAATTAAATAGTTTATGTTATTTTTACTAAGGAATTTTTTAGAAAGATTTGGCTATATTGTTTCATTTTCCATAAGGAACTATTGAAAATATAATTTGTGTGCATGCAGGTTTTTATTTATTTTTAATTTTTGCACATGGTTTTGTTAATGTGAATTATTTTGTTCTATAGGTTTTCCATCTAGGACACTATTGAAATCATTATTTTTTCATTTTTGGCTTTTTTTTTGTGCCAATGATTGCAATGTAGTAAAATAGTTATTGTTATAGTGTTTATACTATTTTCCATAGGGAATTTTTGAGTGTTGTTCTCTATCTTTGGCTATATTATTTCATATTTGATTCACAATACAATAGAATTTTTTATAGATTTTATGTTGTTATCCATAAGGAATTGTTGACTATTGGTCTATAGCTTTGGCTATATTATTTCCTTTTTGATAAGGTGTTATTGAAAAAAGAATTTCCTAGGTTGTTGAAACAATTATTGTTTCATTTAAGGCTTCCATTTTGTTGTGATGGTTGCAACCCTATATAGTTTACGTTGTTTTCGATAAGGCATTGTTTACCATTCTTCTTTACCTTTGGCGATATTGATTCATTTTCTATACACAATTAAATTTCGCTATATTGTTTCATTTCCAATAAGGTGTTGTTCAACAAATAATTTTCTAGGTTGTCATTTTTGCCGTAGAAAAATCACCCTTTGTCATTTTAATTTCCTTTTAGGTTTTGTTCCATGGTGCTGGATCTATGTTTCTTTGATTTTATGTTGTAACATGGCTTTAACATGCTTCTTTAGGTACTAAAATTCAAAGAATGACGTCTTGTGAAGGTGTTGTGAAGTGCATTGTAAAAAAAATCTACATTCTCTTAGACTCTATTAATTACAATTAACCTAAAAATCACCTTTTCAACACTAAACAAGTCTGATTTTGAAGTGTTGTAAATTTTTGTAACAAAATTTCATGTTTTTCTAGGCATATCTTCACTATTTACACCTTTCTCATGCTTTAATTGGTCCCTTTATACCCTTATATGACTTAATTAAGTGTATTTTTGAATGTTATCCCAACAAACAACATTAAATACAAAATTTTTCCTAGCACATGTTTTTAGGTCCTAGGTGGGACTCATTTGCCATGGGTGGAGAATGAGTCTCCCCCTTTACCCCAAATTCAAAATATTTTAAATTTCATTTCAGGATTTCATTCAAAATTACTTGATTTCTTCCTATTATGAGGTATGAATAGATACTAAGGCATAATAATTGTATAAATAAGTGATTTTCACCTTATTTTAACCCCCATTCATCAAGTTCAACTATCCACCTATTCACTCAAGCATTCAAGCATTTTACATCATCTTTTCAAGCAATATTCAAGAACATTGAAGCAGCCATTGACATTACTTCAACTTGCATCATCAAGGGTTAGGTAAGTTGATAGCACTTGCATGCTATTAGTTTGTCTTTCTCTTTCATTTCATTATATTTTCAAGGGTTTACTTACCAAAAGTGGGGTTTGACCAAGGAAAACCCTTATTCACCAACCCTTAATCATGTTTCCACTATTGCATGTTTATTTGGATCTCTTTGTATGTAGATTTGACAACATTTTAGGTGTTGAAGATTGATTTCCAAGTCAACTAGGTGCCTCAAGTCAGCTTAAGTCAAATTCAAGTTTGGAGAGAGCTATTTGTCCATTTTCTGTAGAACTGACTTTGACAAACCGACAAGCAGACATTTCAAGATCTAGTCTTGCAGAGTTGTCTCATGATCATTTTCCCCCTATTATATGTTTTTTTGCATCCCTTTGTATGTATATTTGACAATATTTTAGGTGTTGAAGATTTATTTCCAAGTCAACTATATGCTTCAAGTCAACTTAAGTCAAATTCAAGCTTGGAGAGTTATTTTTCCATTTTCAATAGAACTGACTTCAACAAGCTAACAAGTAGACACTTTGAGATCTGGTGTTGTAGAGTTATCTCTTTATTTTAAAGAAAAATTGCAAGAGGACTGATTCATCACCTATGGAAAATGAGTCCCACCTTAGGACTAAAAATCTTAATTTTGTTAGATTCTGGATACCGACAGATAGAAACCAGCTCTTGACACTTTTTCACCAGTAGGAGGACTGATTCGCCACCCTAGGTGAATGAGTCCCACTGTGAAAAAAAATGATTTCATCCAACATCCAAAACATTCTACAATCATCACATTTTTTCCAAGTGCACTCTAATTTGACCCATCTCTTTCTATTCTACATATTTCATTCATTTTCTTCATCATTTGCATATCACAATTTGTTTTCAAAAATAGCTTTGATTTCACGTTTGCATTCATTTTCATCCATTTGGATTAGTCAATTTCATTTATTCATCTTAATTTATATTAAAGAACATTGCATACATGCTGATTTGAGTGATTCATAAGCATTTTTGACACCAAAAATCTATGTTTCACTATTGAAACCATTATTTTTACATTTAAGGCTTCAATTTTGTGATGATGGTTTTAATGCTATACAGTTTATGTTTTTTTCCATAAGGAATCATTGACCATTATTGTCTAGCTTTGTCTATATTATTTCATTTTTTATATGTAGTTAAATAGTGCATGTTATAGAGTTTATGTTGTTATCTGTAAGGCATTTTCAACTATTGTTATATAGCTTTGGCTATATTTTTGTTTTTGTTATAAGGAATTGTTGATACCAATATCATTTCATTTATGCTTTCCATGTGGTGCTGATGAATGGAAGGAAATTTAATAGATTATGTTGTCAGGATTGTTTTTTCCTCGGGCTCTTGCATGTGTTTGTTGCTATGAATTCTTTTGTTTTGTTGTTATGCCCATCTTATCCATTGTTTAATTTATTTTCTTGTTATGCTACGAGCTTGTTCTATTTTTTTGGGAATATCTTGATTAGAATAAAATATCCTATCCAAATTTATGCGTAAACTAATACATTGTATAAATTAATATGTTAATTTTTTTCCATTGCAACTAATTGTGGTACAAGAAAATTGAACACCTGAATGCAACATACCTTTGAATTTAATTAAACGTATTAACTCAAGAATTTCTAAGAACTTCAATATATAATAGTATGGTTATGCACCAATAAACCAAAAATTAATTCATGATAGCTTTATCACAGTCAATAACCAACCAATAATAAATGTGATCCCATGTCATGTCTAACTCGGACAAAGAAATAATTTTAAACTATTCATCAATACCTTCACTATTTATTGATATTTGAAGAGCAATCTTCTTTCCATGGTCATCAAGAAAAAATATTTCCTAGTTTTAAAGATGTTTGTGTGAAATGTGGGAATTATTAGTAAATCAACACAAACCTTAATGAAATAAATTATATGAAAGATTTGAATCAAATAAACTACTCTATTTTGCAGTTGAGCAAATCTTTTAAGAAGGTTTCATTGTCCTCTATTATCAAGGATTTATTAAACCATATTGACTCTCAAATTCTTGTATGTGCACTTATTGTTATTAAAATGACAACATGAGTCTAAACGAGATTGATATTCAACATGCAAGACAAAAAAAATCCTACATGAAACTATATGTTGAAAATGATAATGGATACTATGATGAATGGATTATGGCATTATATTATTCAAGGTAGATACTATGGTATGGAGCTAGGATGATTCTACATATGCTCAAATGCTAACTATGAATATGCTAATCTAAAATGTAACTATGATGCAAAGTATGACATAAAATGCAACTATGAAGCAAAGTGTTATTCTAATATGTAACTATGATGCAAAACATGATATGAAATGTAACTATAAGACTCCAAAATCCTGCAATGCTCAAATGAAATTATTGCATGTTAAATCTACTAAAATGTGGATGGAAAATACAATGACAAAGGGTTGTATCTTTCAAGCACCTTGTGATGTTGCAATGATCGACGGTCCAAATTCAAGCAAGAGGGATGAACATTGGAGATGGATAGAATCAAGAAGGTATCCCCTTGACCAAAGACAACATTCCAAATGGATGGAGGAATCTCTTGACCAATAGGCAACATGCAAAATGGATGGAAGAATAAACTATGGGAAGAAAAGACCTTGTGTCTAAAAAATTGGTTGAAGAAGTGTGTAAGGAATAAGCCATGCATTTAAAATTGGTTGAAGATAATTCTAATTTAAAAATTAGAATTATTTAATTTCATGTGACCTTGGTGAGCTGGCATAAAAAATTTGTAGACAAGTGCTTGAATTCCTAATCAGGATTAGTGAAACTTAATTAAATAAAAAAAACTTATGAAATTTGTTTATTTAATTAACTTAGAAGAATATGATTTCAGATTTGGAGAAATAAAGAATATGAAGAATATAAATAAATTGAGAGTTTATTTATACCTAGTCGAATATTAATTAAATAACTCAGAGTATTTAATTAATTAAATATCATGACCGATTTTAGGTGTATACATTTTTCCCCTCTTTGAATTAATGTGTTTACACATTGCTTCAAATGAAATTTGATACCTATGTCAAGAAAAAAAAAATCGATGTCCCAGATGTTGATTTTCAGATGATGATGAATATATGCCCCCTTGGGAGATAAATTGGCGAATTTTTGAATTTTTAGGATTTTTCAGAATTTTTAAAATTTTTTGATGATTTTTTGATGATTTGATGATGATCTCAAAATTTTATATGTCAAAAATGATTTATCTCACAAAAATGAGATTAAAGCCACTAGGTGAGAATTTGATTAATTAAATCCCCTTTGAAAAATAAAAATAAAACAACCCTATGAAATGTCGCTTAATTAACCTCTAAAAGGTTAAAAAGTTGATTAGAAAGTTCATTTGTGTATTTTTTGATTTGAAATATTTGTGAGAGAGTGATTGAGCATTTTGGAGTAGAATGGTGATCCCCTACCAAATGCACCAGTTCGAGTGAGTCAGGTGGCACAATTTCCTAGCAACATACAAAGCTCTAGTGAGTACCCCGAAAAGCACCTCGTATTTTGTGCATTGAATTTCCTACTTATTTTTCTTTTAAATCATATTTTCAAATGTTTTAGTGCATAGGTTTGATTAGCACTTAGGGTGTCCAAAGTAGCACATAGGATAGATGATTTAGCACATAGGACAAAGTAGCACATAGATGACCCGAACTGGCACATAGATCAACTGTTTTAGCAGATAGAGTGAATTGGCACATAGGTCAACTGATTTAGTGCATAGATTAAATGTAATAGTGCATTGGGTATTTTGACCTATCGAAACTCTATTCTAGAACATCAACGAAATGTTCTAGTGCATAGAGTAAATTGGTGCATTTAAGGTCTACTATAGTGCACTGATGCATTTCTCTAGCACATAGAGGGTTTTAGCGCATTGGAGCACTATTTTGGTGCATTGGGTAAAACTAATGATTTTTTTGTTTACTCCTTATTTTTTATGATGTTTTATCATGTTAGTCTATGATTTGATGATGATTGATAATTTTGATAGGTTAGATGTCCATTGATCTCATGATAGGTCAGATTCCATTATAGGATGATGATAATTTACCTCATGATAGGCGAGGTTGATTTGATTGATTTGATAAACCTCATGATAGGTAACATGCATTGATTGATTTGATAAACCTCATGATAAGCAAGGTTCATTGATTTATTTGATAAACCTCATGATAGCTAAGGTTGATTTGATTGATTTTGATGCTCACAAGAGATAATTAGATTGATAAGTTGATTGATTTTGATTGATATTGATTGCTTGATTGATTGATTTATGATTTTGTGATAATAGGAGCCTATCACTAGTTTACATATTAGAGAGTGGTTCCTAAGGACTTGGGATCTAATTCACCATTTGACATAGCCTGAGATAGGTGTTATTACATGATGTGGGTTGTCATCTCTCATCGATATGCCCCAGATCAAGATCAACAGGGGTTTATTGACAACCTTGGCTGAGTGGTGGCATAGTGAACATAACACTTTTCATTTTCCCATTGGTGAGATCATTGTTGCACCAGATGATGTATATTAGATTCTATGGATTTTGGTGGTGTGAGAGATGGTTATATATGATGTATAGGATCTGGATGGGAACAATGCACTGTGGTGAGTGTTCTAGGATGATCACATATGCAAATATGAGATTCCCTAGAGGGACATGGTTGATGTGTATGCAATATTTCCCTTTGTACTAGCTAGTTTTATTGGAGGGTTTCTTTGTCCTGATCATAGGTCAAAGGGAATCTTAGTTGGATGGGGTAGGATTTTAGAGAGTATGATCATTTACTAGACTAGATACACATGGGGTTGTTGTTTGCTAGCCCATCTATACCATGATTTACACTAGGTGATCTATCTGAGTGGGGATAGTATATCACAAGGAGTCACATTGCTCCAGGTCTAGGCCTGGGAGCATATAGTGACAAATTGACTAGTAGGAGATAGAAAAAGGCCAGCCTTGAGGCCCTATGTTCATATCTATGTAGGTTGACTTGCTCAGGTTAGGCTAGGAAAGTTGGGGTATTGGAGGAGGGATCTTGATAATCTAGAGGCTGTTTGGTGGAGACACTATGTTGATTGTGAGTTGTTGCCTGAGGATGACACATAGATGCCATTTTTTTTTACTCAATGTATCTTATTAGTTAGACTCACTTTTTCATTGATAGGTTCATGTTATTGAGAGTATTAATACAATATGGTCAGGTTCAACTCATGCCCTAGGGTGTAGCTCATTATGCATGACAATGGTAGGATGCAATAGAATGGGGGTCATGTTTGTTATATGATGTGGTTAAGCACTTTTGAGAGTTATAAACTATCATTCTGGAGGTGCATCTAGAGATCATAGATGCATCAATATTAGAGGATTATTTCATGTACATGCTTATGAATTTGTTCACATGGATCACAATTCTAGATAAGCTTGCACCATTGCTAGTAGAGGAGGAGGTAGGAGGTCATGGGCAGAGATGACAGAGAGAGGAGCTAGATGAGTAAGGAGAGGAGGAGGAGTCAAAGGAGGAGAGTAGTAGCAATAATGAATATGGAGATGGAGAGGAGGGTGATGGTGGTGATGATGGAGGTGATTGGGGAGGAGGGATAGGTCCCAATGTTAGAGAGATGAGAGTGCCTCAAAGAAGGAAATCCTTAGTTGCCCCATCATAGTAGTGGGTATAGATCAGATTGTCATCTCAGTAGTAGCAAACGTAGATTACTGCATTACATGCACAGGTGTAGATGTTCTAAGGAAAACTAGAGTACGTACATTCTCTTCTAATGTAGGCTTAGGGGTAGGTGCAAACCTTGATGACTAAGAGGGATTCTACTGGGCAGCGGTTGAAACAAGTGTAGGTGCAGCTAGCACATATACAGGCCTAGGTACAGGGATAGGTGCAAGGACATATTGTTGCATTGGCCATTGAGAGGGATCTCCAGAGATGACAAGTAGAATAGGTTGAGGCCATTACCGAGAGGCTACAATAGGTTGCAACGGCTGTAGGTACATTAGATTACTTTAGATATTTTTGTCACACTACATAGGAGGTTGAGTTCGACAAGAGACAATATCATGAGGTGGTTCCTCCCAAGAGGTGGGAGAGCTTTACAAAGTCTTGGTTTGGTAGGTCCTAGTCTAGAACTATTAGTGTGGGTGTTACACAATTTCCTCCTAGAGATAAGAGAGATCCTAGTGAAGGTTGGTTGGGTGGAGGTACTAATCATGTGATGCCAACACCATTTGGGGGGAGCACAACATAGCTTTGGTTATAATTACAGATTTTGAAGTATTTTAGACGTGATGTATACATTGTTGTATATAACATATTGATGAATGACCTCTTGTTTTCAAACTTTATGATACAACTCTATTTTTTATATTGATGTATCTTTCATACCTTTCGATATCCTTGTGCACTTTTGACATTCTTATTTTTGAGATTTTATGATATGTGGTGATGATTATGATCTATGTGTTGGTATGAAATATGATGATGGATGTCTATGATGCATTTAATTTCTATGTAATGTGAGATTCTATATGAAACTGATGATATGATATGCTATGAATGCAAATGTGTTATGATTCTATGATGATTTATGATTGATGCCTATATGATGCATGTGATGAATTTTATTATGCTAATGATATGTGATGCATTTGATGTTTTTGTAATTTTTCAATGCCAATAAATGATGCAATGAATAGATGAATGTTAAATGAAATGACTGTATGATGGTACCTAGTTTGATGATGATTATGGGATGTATGCAATGATGATACCTATATGAGATGAATTTTATTTTCCAATGATGATATCCTAATGCATGATGGATGATTTTGTATGTTTTATGGATTTATGCCAATGATGTTTTATGCTACATGAGATGTATTTGATTATGCATATAATATGTGATGATATGTGATCTTCATATTGATTATGTATGTATGTAATGATAATGAGATGTAATGATTATGTAAATGATGTTTATGATGTTTCATATTGATGATATGATTATGTCATGGAAATGATTATGCAAATGATTATGTTCTAGGGTCTTAAGCTTAAATGAGTGAATCTATCCAACTTACAAGAGTTGTAGGAAGGTTTCTGTCAATTGATTCTTTTTTAAATCAAGCTTCACAAAATATAACATATTTTCCCAATTCTTTTGGAAATCTGAAGAGACTCACTCATTTAAGCTTAGAGACCCATTTTCTTAATGCAACTATATGAAATGATTTGGATTATGTAAATGAGATGTGACACACATATTTTTGTTTTTTTTTTATGCAAATATTATGATGTGATGTATGGATGACTGAATGATGAGATACTTTTTCTAATGCATGCAAATGATGATGCAAATGATGTGTGTTTCTATAGGAGAATGATTTGTTTTTGGGAATGTAAAGTGTACTCAATCCATTAGTCCAAGAGATAACATCATTGTTGTAGCTTTGAAAACCCCATAAATATAGATTGAAACTAACATGGATGCAATCTACTCTAACCATGTAGATCTCATATGCAAAAGTTGTCATTCGTAGTAGTTGATTTGTTGTGATTTTTATCATCATTGGGAATTTTAAATGTTGAAAGTGAGTACAAGCATTGATGGCATATTTAGACAATGATGACCTGAGTACTACTTCCATGATGTTTGATAGTGCAAGTTAACACAAGCATCTAAGTATAATTAAATTGAGATGAATTGAGTATTGCTTGCATAAACAAACAAGAGTTAACTATTTTCAGTAAATTCAAGAATGCCATTAGTGATGCTTTGTAGAGCATCTAAGTGACAATTTTTAGGAGTAATAATGATCAACTCATAGACAGAGAAAAGAAAAATTATACTCTCATACATGTAGTCTTGAACCCCAAAGGACAATTACATAATAATTACGGCACAATTTTTTTTTAAATTAACTAAACATAACATACATGCAATACACATTAAGTCATGACATGAATTTCATTTAAACAGATTTACTAACACATACATCCCTTGGGGTACACGAGGAGTCATTACAAGACTGAGATCCACACAACAACAATAAAGAATAAAATCCAAAGATATAATCCATAACAAAATAAAATTAACAAATAGAACACATACATGATAAAGCAATGATAAGAAACCATCTGAGTAAATACAACATATACATAATTAACTCAACACAATAATAACTGCCATGGCCAATAACCATATTGGGTTTAACATTACATTACAGTACAATGTTCTAGAGATACAATGATACAAAAGTGTTTCCAATCATAAATGGAAACCATACATAAGATAACATGATACAAATAAACAGATTAATACAAAGCATCATAACTGGCTTCAAGACAAGTACAACTCTGGAGTCGCTGTAGCAACATCAATCCGCACCTCTCAATCCACGACTAGGGACCCAATGGGGGTGCTTAGCATGTTCCACCCGACCATGTGAGTTTGAAGACCCACCCCTCGTGCTAGGAGCTAACAAGAAAGAGACCACAACCAAGAACATCCAAACATGGAACCACAAGACTCAACATCATACAAAAGTATCATAAAACTCAAGGATTACAAGAATCGACATAATAACTTAAAGTCACAAATCCCATCACATAAATCAAAGCAATGACTAATAAACAAGTAACCAAAGGATGGTCATGAAATACTTCCAAATTAAACTGAATTAATAAACGTAATACAATTCCAAATTGCAATTAAACAATATAATAACATCATAACACAGTAACATAAAAATACAAGATCGTAAATCAAATATAAATGAGATCATACAAGACCACAAAGTGTATTATAACAATAATCAATTTAAATCAATACAAACAACAATCTAAACCAACTCTCATAACCTACTTCCAGAGGAACACAATGAAGTAAAACACATGGGCAACTAGGGAAGAGTGTCATCGCTGCCAGCTATGGGTTCTCCTTGCCCTTCCTAACTCCTGGCGGGCACCGGCCCCATCTATGGATCTCACGGCCCTCCTACGAGTGCCGACACCGTAGGAGTAGCTCATGCGGGCTGTAGACCCCTCGTGGGGATGAGGTCGACCTTGCCAACCACAGCCTTCATAAGGCCTTCCATTGGTCTATGGAAGCACTAATAATGAAGATGAGGCATCCATTTTTAATCTTATTATGATAGTACACCGGCCTCCTAAGTTAATTATTAGAGTTTCATGATTACCAACTCACTTTCGTGGGTTCTCTATGCTCTTTATACAGCGAGTCGCAGAACTACGAAGGGGCCTCGAGGACCCAACCATATCAAACCAAAACCAAGAAACCAAGGGTTGTACCATCATAATTTGAACAAAGAACCACAACATAAAAGCATGTGAGGCATTACCCATCTCGCTAATAAGTACAAAATCAGAGTCTTACAAAGTTCCGTACAACCCTTTCAAAATAATGAAACCAAAGTACTTGCCACATCAAGGCACATAAAGAGAGAGAACATCAATTACCAATCATCTCAAGCCTCTGGAAGCCAAAAGAACAACAACCCACAAATAAGGTAAAATAAAGCAATACGGTCCCAATGCAAAAACCTTAACATACGAACATCTCCTCAACCAAAAGGGCTCAAGCAGGTGATCGAAATAATAAGGATCCATCAAACTCATTCGTTGATCAAATGTGAACTCAGTAAATAAAATCACCTATGAAAACCAAACAACTCAAGAGATACATCGAAATAAATTCATCATAACAACCATTAAACACGGGGATACACTTAATGAACAACAATAAACAAACAAACACTTTCTATTCATCCGCAAGGACCAAAAATCTAATCACAACCTTATGACACAAAAGAGCTCCCTCCATAAACAAAACTCAGATAAAATAAAATAAAATACATAATCAACTTGATACAAAGCAGCCGGCTCAAACCATCAAATCAACCATGAACAAGTAAGCATCCTTATAGAGAATTTACGAAGAAGGGAATAAGGAGATAGTCATCATTTAGAAAATCATCTATTTTACATAAATCCTACATTTATCCAAATATACAGAATCAACTCAATAGTAAGACATTTCTTCCACATATAAAATACTAAGTAATCACTAAATAATCTATCAATTTCTTACTCACCTAAAAGACTATATTTAACAAACTACCTTTTGCTAATCCACAAAGAGTGATAACATTCTACTAGCATTTAAAGCTTACTTTATATCTTATCTCTTCCATTATTGAGGTACCATTTAAGTCGAACTAAAGAAATCCTACCACTATAGGTATCCATATATACATATAAAGACATTTCATCAATTAATTTCTTTAGAAATATTCCAAATAAATAAATAGAGCTATTACCTCTTTTACTCACACATAACCATTACTATTGGAGCAATCCTCTAAAAATTTAATGTTTCTAATTCCATTAATTGAGAACCCAACAAATTCACCTTTAAATAATTTATCAAATACAAGCATTTAACGAAACCTTTTGATTAAGCAATTATCAATAATTATGACCTTGTCAAGCATTATTCCTTCCCTCAAGACTAATTACTCAACAATAGATATCTAAAGTAACAATATTCCCTTGGGGCTCTTATAAATAAATTAATTTTCCATATTAATTATTCTCAAATTTACTCTTCTACCTTATAACAACTTAAGAAACTTCTCAAATAATTAACATAACTCTTTAACCTAACCACATATCTTATTTAGTTAGATTCGTTAAACAGTGTTTCAAGGTTTTGTAATGATACTTATTCCAAGAACTACCAAAGCGACACCTAAATATACTAAGTTAATTTATCTTCCTTGCTATTCAAATTTCTCATTATTCATCAAGGAATTACTTTGTTACAAAACAATTTTCATCAATTTCTACATACACAACATGAATACAATATTTACTTCAATATGACTACAGTGAGAAATGAGAACATTTATTTATTTATTTATTTATATATCTATGAAGAACAGATTATTGTTTGAAATGCCTTCTACCAGATTATTACCTATATTTATATATATATAAATAATGACTATAGGACTATAGGACTATACTATACTTAGATCACTGCCTATGAATCCTACTATCACTTCAACTACTACTTAAAACTACAACGAACTCAGCAATATCCTGGAACAGAGACTATCATCTAAAGCATATACACATACTAATCAATTCATGAAACTGGGGAGATTATTTAAACTATTAAATTTTCCATTATGACCAGGTGAGAAGGCTGAGACAGATTTCAAACAGAATCAGAGAGTTTATTTAAATCTATACACTCTGCCACTGACAGGTTAACTATGAAAACAGAGAGGTTATTAAATTTACTACACCTTTGCTAGCCTAAAGTTGCAGCTGTGATGGAAAGCCAATGATAACAGGGAGACTATTTAATTCTGCACAATACCTCTACTCTAAAAGGCGAAACAGTGACAGGTCGCCAAGTGTATTAGAAAGTGAATAATGGAAATTTGGAAATATCGCTATCTACTAGCATTTTTATCAATTCTCAAATATTATCTACAAGGCTGAAGAGAAGGAGAAAGGTAAGGTACAAAAACATGACTTAAAATAAGGAGAATTAATATACAATTTTTCTGTTTTTGGAACCTGATGCATTTCAGATTAGAGGCGAGCTTCCAGAGATTATTTAAAGCTTTAAACTTCCCATTATATTCAAGTGCAGCAGCTGAGACTGGTCGACAATGGGATCAGAGAGATTATTTAACCTCCACAACATTCTATTTTCAAATACTACGGATATGATAGGTTGCCAAAGGTATCAGGGAGATAATATAAATTTAGATTACCAAACTATGCGAAGGAGCTCATCTAAACGCTGTATTCAATAACATCAATTTCTCTCAGCTTCGACTGAACGGAGGTAACTGGCAAAGGCTTGAAACATTGCGCAGACCAAGAGAATTAAATAATCTGCTCATTGGTCCTCAATTTCTTCACTTGAACAATCTGCTCAATGACGGTATCAGAGAAGACACACGAACCAAGCTTTCCCCACGTTTGAGATGGTTACGGTTGCAAAAACGTGAGTAGCCATTATGTTCAAGCGCCAAAGCTGAGACAGGGAGACTGAATATTGTTTCAATGTTCAATCGGGTCAACTAAAGGTTCAAAAATAACATCATCTATTTTTAACATGCTAACCAGGCAGTGGCTGAAGCAAAAATGATTTATTTTTATTCCTATTAACACACGATTTCAGAACCTACAAATGGGTTAAGGGAAGTCTTGTAACATATAAATCAACCCCAAAACTAGAGATTGAAAACGGCCTAACGGAGGATCCATCACATGCCATGCAATAATACCAAGGTTTACACAACACTACTGGATATGGGCCTAATTCACACCCATATTAAATTTTGTTATAAGGATTCGTTCTCCATAATACATTACTGATTTGCAATAAAAGATTAATAACGGGAATATACTTAAGGTAGAGATTGGCAACAGTTTGCACATACCGTACATAAAACGAATGCATCAAATAAAGGAATTTGCTTGGCTGGAGAAGGTGGTCGAAGCTCCCTAATGCAGCTCCTACGCGAACCACCAATTTGCCTGCAGAAAGAAGGGATCCTTTTCCCAATAGTTCCCAGCATAAATGTGGATTTCCCCCAATGCAAGAGCTTTTCTTCTTCCTCCTCTCATCATCCCCTCGTGCTAATGCCATCCGATATCTACTTAAAAAGACAAGTCC
Source organism: Sequoia sempervirens (assembly GCA_007258455.2). NCBI lineage: Eukaryota > Viridiplantae > Streptophyta > Pinopsida > Cupressales > Cupressaceae > Sequoia > Sequoia sempervirens. Next base: position 18,190 of record VDFB02146818.1, read on the forward strand.
TTATTTTCGCCAATTTGTTTCAGGCCCGAAAGAGGCGTAGTCCTCCCCACAAAGCTGAATATAGCTGTTATTTATTTTGCCAGCAATAAACTATTCACCTTCCCTTTTCCAATTGCTTTCCATGCATTAAAACACTTCAACTTCCTATCTATTTAAATTCCTTATTATAATAATGATTTTTGAACAACTAATGAATTATTAATTATTATCGAATATGATAGAAGAATATTTTTACAAAACAATTAGTTTATTTATTTATTAATAACTCTTTACTTATTATTTTATAAAACTAATTTATTTAATTTTCATCTTAATTTCTAGTTTTATTTATTCAATGCTATTTTAATTAATTGAGTACAAATTCCATCAAATATTATGTTAACACTAATCACACACAAAACAATAATAACTCAATTAAACACTTACAAAATCTGAAAGGTCACAACGGAGGCACACACCTTCTTGACTCTTCTAGTTTGATACATCATCGAGGGGCTCCAAAGATATGATAACAAAAATCAAAAAACAACAATTGAATATTCAAGTTTAATGTGATAAACCCCTAATTCAGAACAAACATCATCCATTTGAAGTTTTCTTTTGGTTTGATTGATTTTTCTATTTTGATTTCGATAGCTGATGTGTTACTAATTGTGATTGAATCTATTGGTTCAAGCTCAAAGTTTATTATCCCCATTGAGTTTAGAATTTTTCCCCCAGTCTAGTGCGAGACATGACCATGATGCCAAGATATGTACATGAATATTTTATGATCATAGGAAGATAGATGGAAAAAGTGAATGGCGAAAGTGAATGGCTGGCATGCTCAAATAGATAGAAAAGCTAACCTATCACAAATAGTCCATGTTGCTAGGTTTTCACTACTTGTTTTTATTGCACTTTTTCAGATTTTTATGACTTTTTTGATCTTTTTGATTTTTCACTTTTTTTTTCTATTTTTCTCCTTTTTTGATTTCTTTTGGATTTTTGATCATTTTTTTTATTTTTTTGTCTTTTTTCTGAATTTTTTTTTGTTTTTGTTACCAAGATGCTTGTTTGCTAGGTTTCTATCAAGGCAACCATATTTTTAGGACATTTTCTTAATGTTTTTGGTATTTTTCTAGGACTTTTTCTAATGCATTGGATGATTCATGTGCATAAATTCTTGAGATGTAGGATATTGTGGGGTCATCAAAAAAATCCCCTTTTGGTGTGGAAAACTAATATGCTTCTAATCCAAAGGATGATACAATAAAAAGGGGACCTAGCTAGTTGGGTTCAAATTTCCCATTCTTCTCTCAATCCTGCTAATTATGGGGATTCTCTTTTAGGACTAAGTCACCAACCTAAAATGTTCTAGGCTTCAATTTTTTATTGTAGCTTCTAGATATTCTCTATTGATATGCTTTCAGGTGATTCACTGCAAGTTGAAAATGATAATCCAAGAGTTCCAATTCCTATAACCTAGACACTCTAGAATCCACATTTGAAATGATCCATTTTACTGACACATAGAGTAATGGTAGGTCAACCTCAATAGGTAGAATGTATTCTAATCCATAGACTAGAGCATAGGGTGTAGCCCATGTTGAGGTACAAATTCTGGTTTGATAAACCCATAGAGCAGGATTTAGTTGCACATGCCAGTCACATCTAGAATCATTGATGATCTTCTTCAAGATTTTTAGGATATTCTTGTTTGAGGCCTCTTCTTGGCCATTTCCTTGAGGATAATATGGTGTAGAAAAATGATGTTGGATGTGAAATATCTCACAAATTTCTTCAACGTCTTGATTTTTGAAAGGTCTTCCATTGTTAGTGATGATTCATTGAAGTATACCATACTAAAAGATGATGTAGTTTAGGATGAATGGTGAGATATTTTTTCCTATGATGGTGGTTAGAGGGAAAATTCAATCCACTTCGTGAGATGCTCTATGGTTGTGATAATGAACTTGTGTCCATTTGATGAAGATGGATGAATTTTCCCTATGAGATCTAGTCCCCACTAAAAAAAAGGGCCATGTTGATGCAAATGGTTGAAGTTCCTATGCTGGTACATGGATGAGATATCCATCAATCTAACATTTTTGGAAATTCTTGATGAATTGAAAAGAGTCCCTCTCCATAGTCAACTAGTAATATCCCAAACGAAGAAGTTTCTTGGCTAAGGTTAAACCACTCGAATGAGTTCCACAAACACCTTCATGTACTTCCCATTAAGTCGTTTCAGACTCGTCACATTCTAGAAATCAAAGGAGAGTTCCATCAGGCTCTCATCGATAAAGGAAATTTGTGATAAGGCTATGTTGGGTGGTTTGACGAATGAAGTTTCTTTTTTTATTATGAGAGAGATCAGGTGGGAGGGTGTTAAATTTTAGGTATGTATAGATTTTCCCATAGAGGGAAGTGTCAACCTTAGCTAGATGATATATAACTTGGGATTTAGGGTTTTCATAGGATGGGTTGTATAGTTGTTCCACCATGAACTTGTGGCAGGCTCATTTCTCTAGAATCTGCAAGAGAGAAGTGATGGTCACCATGGCATCAGTGGCTTTGTTTTCACTTCGAGGAATTTGCTAAAATATTATTTCCAATAATTACTTTTTGAATTCAACAACCATTATTTTGTAGGGCACTAACTTGTTTTCCTTTGTTTGATAGTCATCATTTACCTAATTAATGACTAGTTGTGAATCTCCATAGACATGTAACTATGTGATCTTCCACTCAACTACTACTTTGATTCCAATGATCAAGGCTTCGTATTCAGCTATGTTATTGGTACAATGGAACATCAGTCTATAGGATTTGGGAATGGTATGTCCTTGTGGTGAGATAAATTATATTTCAACTTCTGATCCATGTTGTGTATAATAACCATGAAAGTACAAGACCCATTGTTGTGTGGACACTATTAGGACATCATCTCGTAACTCAATGTTCATTAGATAATTTTCTTACAATGGCACTTTAGCTAACTGATCTATGATTGCTTGTCCTTTGATTGCCTTCCTATCAACATATTGGACCATGTCAAATTCACTTAGAATCATGAACCACTTAGCTAGTTGTCCTGTTAAATTAGCTTGCTAAGAAGGTATGCTAGTGGATCTATCTGGGCTATTAACTTGATGTTATGGGTTAGCATGTAATGTTGCAATTGTTGGGTAGCGAACACTACTACCAGACAAGATTTTTCAATGAATGTGTAATTGATCTCATAGCCATTTAAGGTTCTATTGATATAATAGATTACCCTTTCTTTTCCTTTTGAATACTCTTGTGCTAATAGGGATCCCAATAATATTTTAGTTGTTGCTATGTATAATAAAAGTGACTTCCCTTCTATTGGTGGTACTAAGATGAGTGGACTCGTCAAATTTTATTTTAATTCATTTAAGGATCCTTTACATTTCTCATCCCATTAGAAAGATGCATTCTTATGTTACAAGTGAGTGAAAGGATGGGTCTTGCTGCCTAGTTACAGATAAATCTTCAAATTTAATGGAATCTCCCTTACAGAGATTGTAGATGACTCATGTTCTTGGGTGGTGACATTTACATTATGGATTTGACTTTTGTTTGATCTACCTCAATGCCATTTTCTAAAACTATGTAGCTAAAAAGTTTGGCTAAAGTCACCCTAAATACACATTTCTTTGGGTTTAGTCATACATTGAACTTTTCTAGCCTGGTAAAGATTTTATCTAAGATCTCTAGGTGTCCTTCTCTAGTGTAGTATTTGGCTAACAGATCGTCCACATTATTTTCCATGAAGGTGTGTATCATATCATGAAAATTGTTGTCATAACGCACTAATAAGTGGCTCTTGCATTCTTTAACCTGAAAGGCATGACATTCCAACAAAATTTCCCTCATGGGCATGTAATAGTTGTCTTTTCTTGATCCTCTAGAGCTATTTTGATTTTATTATAGCTAGAAAAACCATCCATGAGTGACAACATGCCATGTCTTACTGTTAGGTCTACAATGATGTCAATGTTCGACAGGGGAAAATCATTTTTTAGAAAAGCCTTGTTGAGATCCTTCAAATCTGTGTAGATTCTAATGCTTTTTTCTAGTTTGGAAACATGTACAATGTTGGAAATCCACTCGACATAGTCAATCAGTGTAATGAATATAGTATCCAATAACTTCTTTAGTTGTACTTTTACGAATATTTCAATATGTGGATGCGTTTTCCTTAACATTTGCTTGAATGGTTTTACTCCTATTGTTAGTGATAATTCCAGTACATGATGAGTTTTGGATAATTCCATGGCATGTACGCATATGACCAAGAAAAATTGACTTTTCTTTCTATGAATAATTTCATGAAGTTAATTTTTTCTTGATTTGTCAAGGATTCTGCTAGATGGACAATCTTCACTTTTTCTTCATTGCCAATATTAATAGACTAGGTGAATTCAACCAATACTTTAGATTTTTCTTGAAAGAGTTTAGGGAGTGTGTCATATCTTCCATTTTTTAGTGCCTTGGAGAGGTTTTCACTGTTGGATATGCTCTTTGTTTTTACTTTTTCTAGATCTGATAATGCCATTGAATGGTTTTCAAAATTAGTTATTTTTCTTATATTATTCATTTTGCATCTATATATTTTGACACTTGACTATTTGGAAGCTTCCTTATGATGTTCAATGGTGGAATCTATTTCGATATTGGTGGAACAGATGAAATTGACAATGGCTTCATCATTTGGAAAGATAGGGATATCAAATGACTTAGTTTGATCCCAATCTATGAGTTTGGGATGCACTAAGTGTAATGAATCATTGGATTGGCTAAAGTCAAAGGTAGTGATTGTCCTAATGGTAATATCTTGAAATTTTCCAATAGAAAAATCAATTTCTATAAGGTAACTCTCCTCTAAATTATCAGTTTCACTCCAATTTTGATCGTCTTCACTAGAATCATCAATATATTGTGATCCTATTTAGAGTGGTCTATAACCTGAACTTTGACCCTCCACATGTATGGGCATATAATTTTGGACTACATTAATTTCCTTATCATGAAAAGACTCTTCAGATAGTGAATTCCACTCATATTCATTTGAATTAGTTTCATGATCATCACTACCTGGTAGTTGTAGGATTATTTCAACTTGTTTCTTCTCTTGATTCTTCTCTATACCCTAGTCTTGTTTTATCCCTCACTTACATTATGATATGTTTTATCAGTTCTGTGATGCCTTATTTCCTTTTACCTATAGGACCTTTTCCCTCATATCCCATATTTTCAAGGATTGTCTTTCCTTTTCCATACTCCTTTGTTTCTACACTTAAGGTGGATGTGTGTGATGATTATTTTTCTTTATATAACTAGTTTAAAACCTCTTCATCATCTGATTCATCCACTAATATTCCTTCTCTCACAAAGGTTCCATCAAAGAGTGTATTGGGTTGTGATGATTTTTGTCTCGATGTTGATGGCTATCCATATGAGTTTGGAGAAGATAAAAGTTGTGATAAACATAAGGAATGATAAAATGAGTATTCTCCAATACCTTTTTCTTTCAATCGGATCTTGGTAAATTTTCTTGACAAGAACTCAAGTTTACTTTCATTTTTTAGTGGTGTAGAATTATTGATACCCTTTTCTTTTGATTGATCCTTTATCTTGGGCTGGTTTGACAAAAAAACTTGATGTACTTTCTTTGTTTGAGGGATTGGCATCACCAATATCCTTATCCTTTGGTTGGTCCTTTTTCTCAATCCACTTTGACAAGGAATTTAGTTGTTTCCCATCATTTGATGAACCCTGAGTTGGAGCTTACCTATTGTGTGGTACAAAAGTCTTGAAGTTGTTGCAATATTGGGGGGTTTTTTAGTTAGCTGCAATAGTTATTTCATGTCCATTGAAAGGGAACTTTAAACATTGGTGATATGTGGATGGTACTACTTGCATGTCATGAATTATTATTAAATCAACACAAACCTTAATGAAATGAATTATATCAAATATTTGAATAAAGTAAACTACTCTATTTTATAGCTAAATAAATCTTTTAAGATCATTTCATTGTTCTCTATTCTCAAGGATTTATTAAACCATATTTCTTGGATTTTTGTATATGCACTTATGGTTGTTAAAAAGACAACTTGAGAAATGATATTTATATACAACATGAAAGCCAATTAAGTTACTACATGAAACTATATGAGGTAGATAATATGGTGTGGAGCTAGGATGATTCTACATATGCTCATATTCTAATCTAAAATGCAACTATGATGCAAAGTATGACATAAAATTCAACAATGATGCAAACTGTTATTCTAATTATATGTAACTATGATCCAAAACATGATATGAAATGTAGATATAAGAAAAAAAAATTCTCCAATGCTCAAATGATATTCTTGCATGATAACTCTACTCAAATGTGGATGCAAAATACAATGGAAAAGGTTTGTATTCATAGGATTTTTCAAGCACCTTGTGATGTTGCAACAATCGATGGTCTAGATTTAAGCAAGAAGGATGAATGGTAGAGATGGAGGGAATCAAGAAGGTGTCCCCTTGACCAAGGACAAAATGCCAAATGGATGGAGGAATCTCTTCACCAAAAGGAAAAATGCCAAATGGATGGAAGAATAAAGTGTGGGAAGAAAAAACCATGTGTTTGAAAATTGGTTGAAGAAGTGTGTGAGGAATAAGCCATGCATTTAAAATTGGTTAAAGATAATTCTAATTTAAAAATTAGAATTATTTAATTTCACGTGACCTTGGTGAGGTGGCATAAAAAATTTTAGACATGTGCTTGAATTCCTAATCAGGATTAGTAAAACTTAATTAAATAAAACAAACTTATGAATTTTTTTTATTTAATTAGCGTAGAAGAATATGATTTTAGATTTGGAGAAATAAAGAATATGAACAATATAAATAAATTGAAAATTTATTTGTGGGTGGTTGGACGGGTGTCACCTCACCAATATTGGGTGAGGTGGTAGGATCACTAGGAGATATGTGGGAGTTGAGGGTGGATTGGGATGATTGATGGTGTTTGATGGGTGTCTTCCCTCGGGCTAGGTGGTGAAAATTAAGGTTAAGTTGGAGGTGGCCAAGTTTTTGCAAAAGGCTCTAGAGGATGTTCTATTCATCATTGCACACTGACATTGGGGACTCTTGACATCCTTTAGAGGATTTCTTGCCAATTTCTCTAGCGTAATGGGGATGCACATGTGTAGCCTCATTTAAGCAACATGTCCTTTTTTTTTGCATCATAGGCTTGAATGAAAATGAGTAGATTTATCTTATTGGTCTTTGGTAAGGAATCGGAGATGAAGGGAATGGTGACGCTAGTTGAATTGAAGGGCTCAAAGAGGAATATTTATTTTGAAGGGAATATTTCCATGCTTTTCCTTTAGTGCCTCATTCATCATCCAAATTATTTAGTATTAGCTACTATCACTTGCATTTCTAGGAAGAACTTTATGGTGGATGTTGAGCATTATAGGCTCAACTTGGATATTTATTCTAGGGTGTTGGCTGGACTGCTGGATGTTGGGGTTTCTAAGGGTAATTCTAGGGTTATTATGTAGAGGCTATTCAAGAAAGACCTGTTAGTGGGATTGGATAGGGAATTGGCTACTGCATGTATTGGGAAGGGCATTCTGTGCCCCTGAGACCTACATTTTCTCAAAAATATGGATGCCTTGGTCAATTATTACCCCTTTCTACTAGATGTTAATGGGCTTGAATTGATGGAGCACATAAGGTTGGAAAATGATGGTGCAAATTTCTTAAAGAAAAATATTATTTCGCTCACACAGTGGATTCACCCTAGAAATAGGAGTTTTGAAGTTTTGCTCAATAAAATATTTGGTGATTTGGGTTCTAGGGTTGTTCTATTTTGTTGGTTCTTCATTTCTCAAGTTTTTGGAAAAATATATTTTTCCTTTACTCTAGTTTGTTTTTGTTTGTGTTTAGTAGCATGGTATGTGCACTGGTAGGTTTCATTTATTTTTTTTGGGCATGTAGCCTCCAAGGTTTACTGGATTCCTCTTGGCTTTGGTCAGCTAGTTTGACTGTGGTAGTTGCTCTGACCAATATGGTTCTATGTATGGGTGGGTAAAGTTTAGTTTTGGTGTATACATTGGTAGAGGTTCTCTGCACTTGGCTACCCACATTGAAAATGTGTGTACCTTTTGGGTTTGTGCAGGATCATGATGGGCCAAAAAGTGGTGATATCATGGGTATGTGGCTGATG